>JXOR01000312.1:139259-251576 GCA_001014335.1 Coboldia fuscipes
GTTTTTTTTTTTTTTTTTTGATTTTCTTGGTTTACATGATCACTAACCGTTGATCCCCAGATGAGATCCGTATTATATTCAAAAGTTTAAAAGAAAAGACAATAATAATCTGTTTTAGCTGAAAGCTTCTCACCCACTGATTGGGTTTCAATAATTTATATTAATCCGTCATTGTTAAATGTTCTTGTTTGAGATACTTTTTTTTGTTATTTTTGATTGTAATTAGAGGTATCATCAATTAAGAATTGAATTGATTATTGTGAGTACACTGAAGTAGAGTGTAGGTAAAAACCCGAATGAAATGTGTAAGAAAATTGATTTATATTTCAAATTATTTAACTGATTTATTTGGGTCATCAGTGAAATTGCTTAGGTGTTATGATGTTATAAATTGTAACAAATAATACGGTGGGAGACTATTTCATTTATGTTTGCATAATTAATGGATTTAAATGGCGAATTTGTCTTGAAGAATGTTGATTGAATTGTGTTACATCCCTTAATTGAGGTAAAATTAATTATCATAATTTGAATATTTGGATGAGTTATTTAGCTGTTGGCTAGAAATCTAAAATAGAGAAACTTTAAGTTGTCCATCAATGTAACGTTGAATAGTTTAAGATAATATTTTAATGGAATAACTTATATAATCATTGTATTCAACTATCGATCTTATTCAAGAGTCTGTGTGACGCCGTCAGGTGAATATGAAGATAAATAAAATAATTGAATTCTAAATTTTTGTATTATGGAATACATAATTTAAATAACCGCGTACAATTTACGTTATAAACTTCCTTAAACAATTCAATACAGATCTTTAATCAGTGCGAAGAATGGCCAAGATATAAAAAATGAGATAATGAGTATGCAAACTAACAACGTTTAATTTTTCTTGTGACTATAAACCCATTGTAATGGTATTTTGTTCCGCTATACAAATTTATACTATTTTTTTTTTATTGCTACTAATTGAATGTGTTTGGACGAAAAATAAAGTAGAAGAGCTCACGATTTAATTAAATCATACAGAAATAAATTTTCATTCATTCATTTGCTCCTTAGGCTTTGAGTAAATATTAAAACCACTTATTGTATACAAATTATAATTCTTCTTATATGCGCCACATCTTCAATCTTGCATTCATTGAATAGAATCTGTGTAGAGTGAAATTTTTCTTGTTATTTATTCATAATTTTTAATTCACAGATTGTTAGTTAATTGTTGTTTTGACTTTAAAAGTTTTATTTTTTATGAATTGAAGACATTTCATACACATTGAATAAACTAAACGAAAGACTAGATAATGTAGGTGAATCTTCACTGAGACACCACAAAAGAATAATATTTATGGGTTGATATAAAAAGAAACTTTTAGTTTTATTTTTTTTTTTTCATAAATTTGAAGAGAAAAAATAATATCTTAAAAGTGTAGAAAAATTAAGAAAATATCTCACGACACTTCAAGTTTATTTTTCCCTGTTAAGATAAAGAAAAATAATTTGTTTTTGTTTTTTTGTTAAATTTCCATGGAAAACATCTTTATGGATGAGACACAATGATTGTAATGAAATAAAAAAAAATTGTATAATTAATATGTAGATTGAACACGAAGAGCAGCAGTTTAATGTAAAAGAATTCAAAATATAAAACTCTGAATAGATTACTCTTGATACATAATCATTAATTAATTTATTTACGATCTATTATGGTTTTTGTTTCCATTAAATCAAGTAAAATGCAAGGAAAAATTAAAAAAAAAAACATAAGAAAGAGACGAAAACTTAAGAAATATACGATAAAGAAATGGATTAAATTTTATTTTCTTGTTATATTATGGTTTTCACAGTTTTCACAATTATATTCATTAAGCTATTACATGCAAGTAAATTAAATAACTAACATTATGTCTTTATCAATACGGTTATATCGTGCAACAACTTACGTTGATTATTATGGTTAATTAATATGTGTGAATTAAAACTGGTAGTGATAACGTCTAATTCATATAATGAATATTAAAATTTAATGCAAATTCATTTAAAATAAAATCTCTATTCTTATTGTTATGGTAGAAATTTTTGATTTTAAATGAAAATGATTTCGCATTGATTAGAAAATGATTGGAAACGTAAATCTTTCGGGGGGTTTTTAATGTCTGCTTTTGTGACTTATATTGCCATAATAAAAATAAGATTAAGGATATTCTGTTGCGGTTTGTTTCCTTTGAATTTTTTGTCCCATAAAATGCGATGAGAATATTTCATTGAAAAATTTTTGGTTTATTACTGAATATTAAACGTTAAGTATTGGCTTGATATTTTCAATGATTATGCAAATGTTTTATAATATCATAAATAATAAGGTATGTTCTACTTTTTGAACGTTAAGCATGCATTTATGCTGCTCTCATTATTTAAACGATGGTTTTTGTATTAAAACGCCCCACATCAAATTTAATGTTTTGCATTTAGAAAAAACAATCCTTCGTGGGTGCAAACACAGCGTGTTGGCATTAAATCCTGGTCAAATGCAAATTATTAAATCGGATGATTATCATCAAAACAGGTCACTAGAACTCTGTATTCTTCTAATGTAATGTTTTCCGTTTAACTTCTCTATAAATGTTTTTTCTCAATACGAGATGGTTTTCCTATAGATTTCTAGTAAATGGAAAAATCAATTGAAATCAAACAGTTGAAATATAAAACAGAAAACATTCCTAAACAATTAGCGAATGCACGTGCCTGGAATTTTTCGTCATCAAGTTGAACAAGAAATACAAAATATAACAACACAAGAAATACCCACTGTTGTCTTAAGTATAGCCATTTCGATTATCACGTCTATGCAATTATGTTTATGAAGAAACAGAAAACATAGCATAGACAATGTTAAGTGTAAATGCATATTTTAAAAACATTAAAAATTGTTAAGAGTTTAATACGATATATTGTATTTATTCGATGCACATAAAGTATGCCAATCGGAAATAGTGTATTCCATACGATTATGTTTCTTTTCGTTAACATTACAGATTTAGCTGGAAGAAATTTTAATGCCGACTGTTAAACATTTTGCTACAATGAAATTAGTTTTGTTTCTCTTTCTTTAGTTTTTTGCAACTAAAAACCGTTTTGTCCATAATAATCGAAGTCTAATGGGGGTAATATCAAAAGAAGCGGATAGATAAGAATAATAATGTATTAAAATTTATTTATTTATTTTTTGTTTTGTTGCTATTTCAATTGAATCGAACGTTTACTGAGGCACTATTAACAACAAAGTCTTATTTGCCACTTTAGCCATATGGTTTTTGAAGTGAGTCAATTGAACACTTGAATTGGAAGGGGGGAAAATCCAATTGGTGACTCTATCAGCATCAGAAGCAACGGACATCGCGGTATTCAATGAAGATGGTTTAATGTAAATGTTCGATAGGTACATCATTTTTATCTTATATTTTTCTTAATGTTTATGTGCGAATAGATCGCAAATGATGGTTGTGCTGTTTTTATTTTTATTATTTCATTCTTCTGGTGTATATTTGCTATCTCTTGGGTCGTTTCTTTTTTATGCAGAGTATGTAGTTATTACCCGTTTTCATATAATATGATATCAAAAACAATAATGAATCTATTCAATTATCATTTCAAATAGTTTTTTTTCGGTTTGCCATTTAATAATTACAATATTTTCTCTTTAATGCGCGATATGATAGAGTGCAATGTAAGACGATTTTAAAATTGCATGCCACTTTATTGATAAACTACCCATAAACAATAAATCTAAAATGGATGGTTCAATTTTTTTTTTTGCTTCTCTTAGTCTTTCTCTCAAATGTTTATTTACCTTAACCACGTGAAATTGTGTACGGTGGAATGTGTAGCTGTTAAAAGATTTTTTTTTGTTCGCAAATACAGTGCTAGATAGTCAACACATTCAATTGACTGTAATTTTTTTCATTTAAACGTTTTTATTTATCTTGTACTGGAAATATGAATTTTATGTTAACTTTGTTACTAGTATAGATCGTTTTGTTTAAATGCCCCGTGATAGAGATATGAAACGAATTGAATTATGTTGCATTATGATAATAAATCAAAAATAAACCATATGAATTAAACGGTATGGCATCCTAATGATGCTTCTGCAATTTACCAATAGATTAAGAGATTTAGCTTAAAGTGATATTGTGTGTTTTTCGGTATTTTTATTTCATAAATTATTTTCTATTTGATAGTAAAAACAAAGTTATATCAAAGAAAATTATGTGAATACAGCGGCAATTAAACGATCTTAATTTTTTTTTTATAACTGTGCAGCTTGTAGTAATTTAAATATAAAAGAATTAAATGTTTTTTGCAAACGTTAAATTTTTTATGCATGAAGGAAAATTATGTATCTTATGGGTGCTCTAAGAGCGTTTTATTTTTGGCGATGCAAAGAAGAAAGTGTTATAATATCAGCTGAATGAAGTTTATCAAGGTTTTTCATTTCTTAATTTCAATAAAAATTTCATTTGAGTTTCCATTAAAAAAAATAAATTATAAATAAAACATTGAATATTTAATGACATAGAATTTTAATTAGGATTTTAACACTTTTATAATGATGTATCAATTTATGTGTGTTTACCACAGTACACTGTGTATAAGATTGTTGGATATTATAAATATGGGAACTAATGGATGTTCAACGTCAATGAAACATAACAATTGGATTGCACAATGAAATATTGGTTGCCTATGAATTTTATTTTATTATTATTTTATTTTTTTTTACTTCTTTAACATATTATCTTATGTTTTCTTTGAATTATTCAAACATAACTTTTACGTAAAATAATAAAATAAGCAACAACAACTGAAAAATTATCGAAATAAGAAAGAAAAAAAAATCATCGGTACGTCAAATTATTTGGATTTAATGGCATTAACATGAATTATGATTATTTCATATAGATTTCATGTGAACCTGAACAAAATCCATTAGTTTAAAATCAGTGTAAATGGGATCTTTAGTTAACCGAAAGAAATAAAAAAAAATTGATTATTATAGAGTCGGAATATTGGTAACACAATGATCTCTATATATTGCAATTAATCACAATACTTCCAGTGCTTAATTTTCATTTTCTATTACAATACAATTTATGAAGAAAAAAAAATTAATTATGTTTCATTTTCTGCACCAAGTGAACATTAAATATGATTTTTTCTTAAATTATTATGTGAGGGATTTAAACAGAAACAAAATTTTGAAATCCAATGAGTTATAGATTTCATATAGGTGAAACCATTTGTGTAAGATTCAAATAGTATAATTTTTGAGAACTGCCAAATCATATTGTAATAGATGGGAATATAATCCAATGGTATTGGGTGCCAAAAATGCTTTATATTTAATTTATGGTTGAAGCAATATGTAAAATTAATTACTTGCATAGATAGAGCATGGTCGATAGTTTAATTTTCAATTAAATAAAAAAAAACGAAACATAATAACTAATCTACCTTAGACTGTAACATATCTGGTACGCGACTTATTGCATTGGTATAATGTATTTTGGATGATACTCAAATATTAATTTACTAAACTAAACTAATATGATGGTATTAAAACTATTGAGTAATACTTCCCAAGCACATAAATAAAAGAAAAAAATATAAATTGATTTTTAATAGTAACAGACAATGAACATAAAATGATTGATTTCAATGTTTGTATTTTAACTGTATGGTGCAATGTAATAGAGAGAAGTTCCTTGGCAAGGTGATGCAATGACTTTTAAAGTATTTTTTTTTTTTAATATTATTATTATTTTAATTAAAATTCTGCACGAAATTATTTAGAGTATGCTGAAATTTTCGTGAACAAACTGATTTATAGTAACACACTTTGGTACAGAAAAAAAATAAGAATTCTCTTCTGGCATCCATAAGACCCACAGATGATTTTAAAGAAAAAAAAATCAAATACTTAGGATTCGCACATATAAAATAACATGAGAGTCGTGAATAATCAACAGAGGCTAAATGAAATAAATCTAATAATTAAAATATACCCGCATTCTTACTTGAATTCATTTAAGAAAAAAAAATAAAAATTAAATTTGAAATAACAGAACAATAAGAAAAGAAAAACAAAGACAATACGTTTTACAGATCAAACGAATATAAGACATTTTGGTTATAGTGAAGAACATAAATCACGTATGGTAATTTTTCGAAACTAAGATTGATCATGACATTAGACAAGTTCCCACTATTTAGTCACAATTGGTATGAAAGAGAGAATCCACTAAGATACAACAAAGAATTCTATCAAATAGAATTTTTTTTAAATATGTTTCTTTTGATTTTGGTTAATATACGAAAAGTAATTACTCTTCCCAGGGTATAAAGAGACTCTTATCACTCCCCAAACAGAACAAGAGGTGGTATCACGAATTAAATATCTATGTTTTTCTTTGTCTTAAAGAGTTAAGGAGTTCCAGCTATATTCTTAAGTTCATGGGATTATTATTTTATTTTTTTGTTATTTTGTGCAATGTTCTCTCTATGCAGAATAAAATATTTTTAGTCTGTTTGAAAAGCCTTCACATTAAAAACTTATTTTATGTATGAACGATATGAAATATTAAAGACACAATTCATATAATTTAAGAATTGAATATTATTATGAGATCATTCAATTACAGCCGATTGTAAATTAATATTATACATAATTGTTGGGGTCAGTCAAAAGATCGTATTGTATTTGAATTTTTATTATTTGTTGTGCTGGATATTTCTTTAATTTTGTATAAATTCATACCCATACGTTTTGATAGAATATGAAATATGTTGTCGTTTAATAAAAAAAAAACCATACATGCTGTTATGAACAGTTATTTCTACCGTCCTTGATCATTGCATAAAAAAAACCCGATGTCTGTACCATTGGTACCGTAAAGTGGGAGAATTTCTATTTCATCTACAATACTAAATTGGTCAGTCTCAGCAATTTTTTTTATAAGAAATACTTACAAAGAAGTTTTAAGTACATTTCAAGTTGCTTTGTATTTCTTAGTTAGTTTTTTTTTTATTGAATAAAAATCAAGAGTGTAAGATAGGCGAAGTATAACAGAATTAAACTATAAAAACGTTATTTCTTTATGGTCTTGTATATGGATTTTATTTTAACGGTTTGAACTCAAATAATAATTTCATTATGAATTGCAATTTTATTAAATCATTAATATTGAGTGCATGCTCTCGAATCGGTTAATGTTCATAGATCACTTTAAAGTTTATTATATTATGAATGGGGGGATAGGACCGAAGAGAAACCCACCTTAGAGTCGGTCATTAATGATTTAGTTGGCAAAATTCTTAGTTTTATTTTTGTTTTTGTTTAAAAATGGTTATATTATTCATTTACCATAAGATGGTTGGGTGTAAAAGCCTCCAGTAAAACGCATAGAACTCAAGAAGTCAAATCGTTTTTTTTTTTTACAATGAAAATATGAGATTTCAGTTGCATTTGAAGTGCAACCACAGCAGCGCAGCAGTCAATACAGTATGAAACAGTTTTTGTTTTTTTTTTTTTTGTAAACTCATTTGCCATGGTTATGTTTAAGTACAATTGCTCATTTACCTGAGGATAGAGAGACCTCCGGATTGACAATGAGAAAGAGAGAAAAAGCGATATATTGAGGGAATAATAATAAATCGAAGTCACGAATTTAGTAATTTTTTTTTTCATAAGATATAAAGGAATATTAAAATAAATTGTACATTGGAATCGGGGTCTCTTAATAGAACATTTTTGTAACATTATTTATTAAAAAAAAATATATATTTAGCCGAGTTTTTATTACAATTTTTCTATATTAATGTATTTATATTCAATTGAATTTAACATCATTCTTGTATGGTGTTATGGGGCCTTAAAAAGACGTTAGAAAAACATTATGAAGGTACTTGAACAGTGTTAAACATCAATGAATTAAATATGTTTTATATACATAATAATATTCATTTCTACTTGCCGTCTATTAGAAGTTACAGAGAGAGAGAGAGAGAGAGAAAAAAAAAGATTTAAATGTAAAGCATCATCAAGATGCCTACAAATAGTTGAGAATGCTTATAAACATCTCATACTAAATAATTTTTATGAATATACACATGAATACTTGGAAAAGAATTATTAAAAAAAAAAAATCATTAATATTTTGTATAGCAATAATTGTATGTACACTTTATTATTATAGTTCATAGCGAGACTAAACACTGTAACATCTCGTTTGGTTCATAAACTATTAAGCAAAATGTATAAAGATTATTGGCTAAAGCTAAACGAATTTAAAACATTTGTTGCAATCGAATGGAACACGTTCATAATCCATGTTTTTCCCGGATCTAAAATCATAATTTATTATTAATCAAATAATGTTTGAATATATAAGTGGAGTCTTGGTTATTGTGTATCAAATTGGGTTTATGTGGTAAAGTGGTTATCTCTTTGGTGGGTAACCAAATAAAAATTTAACAAAACAGAACGACACAGAATTTACTATGATGTGAACTAAACGGTTGGGGATCCATTAAACTATAAATTATATCATCTAATCATGGATAATTTTTTAAAGTAAAGCTCTACGTGTTATATAGTACCATTGTGGAGCACTTAATGGTTTATTCACCAAGTGACACAGAGTTATAATGAAACGGTGGCCTCAGTTATTAATGCCTAAGAATTTTTTTTCTTTGGTAAATGATATTGCGACATTAAAAAAATAAAAGATTTAAGTGATCCTGAATTACCATGTTACTGATTTATCAAAATAAATCAGATGCGGTTATTAATCATACACACGTTTCTTTAATTGGACCACATAAAATTAAAGAGACACAAAGACCCAATGGTATGGAATTGAAACTGAAAATATTGTGGTTCAATTGTATGAGCAAATAAATCCTGGTGTTACGCAATTCAGTCACTGTAAACGAGTCTCATTAGTATGAATTTGTTTCTTTTACCATTTGAGGAATTATTCTTAGGATTTCATTTATTTGCCTTTTGGATTCGATGATTTGTATAGATTAGCTGAAATGCTTACAACAGATCATTAACATTTTCTCACGCATCATCAAGTATGCAATTAGAGACATAGAAAGAGATTGAAGCTGAGGGGGGGTAAAAAGCATAACTAAATACCTAAAATGCAATGACAACTAGAGACTCTTGCTAACACAAATTTAATATTTTTTTTCCATCATTTTCATCTAATGCAATGTGCCATCATCACAGCATGATTTCATGTAAGTTGTGTTGTTGTTCTTTGATAATTTTTTTTTTATTTTCTTGGTTTTGGTGGTAACGGAACAACATAAAAATTGAATAACATTGAGAAATCATGTTCAATATAAAGGTTTTTACTCTTGTTTTTTTCATTGTATTCATCGTTACTGGGATGGGATGTAACTATGATTTAATTTCTTTTGGGTTAACTGAAACCAACAAAAAAGTAACCAAATCGAAATGGCATTAAACTAAAATGAAAAACATAAATACAAAATACCGTGGCTAAAAAACTAACCATTGAGGATTATAAAGTTATTAGAATTAAATTACTATTGACTCATAAATCGTAATTAATTATATTCCTATGATGGATATTGATTAGTGACGATTTTGTAACTATGCATAACATTAATTCACAGTATGTTTAATGCTTTGTTTTCAACTAAAGAGAGAAAAAAATGATTACTTTTTGTTAACATTTCTTTTTCATTAATCTCTTTAATTTTTATTTAATGCCAATGTCTTTTAGACCTCAGTAAAAAAAAGCTACACATAACAAGACGAAGTAATAAGAAACGCAACAGTGTTTCAAAGATAGAAACTATAAAAGAATTATTGGTACCCTCTGACTCTCTGTTTCTATAACTTATTTCTATCAATGACTTTGCTAAGAAAATTTTTCAATCATTAGTCGTGTAGAAATTTCAGTGTTTTATTTTTTATTTGGTTGCCACTTAAACTTACTGTAATTATGCTTTATGTGGTGTGGTGTGGTTATTTCCCAAAGTAAAATACAACAAATAGTAATATAAAGAAACATACGAAAGACATAACATAGAATTATAAGCCTATGAATTACCAATTTAGCGTATTAAAACAGATTTTTGTGAATGAAATAACAACTTTTAGCCGTAAGCTTTTGGATCATCAAAAATCGCTTCATTCCATATAACATGTGATTCTTGATGAATGTTTTCTGGGGGGATTTGGCGTTTTTTTTTGTTATTTATGTGATTACTTGTTGTTATTTTCGATTTGGTCAGACCACTAATAATGATTTAATAGATGAAACAAGAAGAAATTCAAATAGAAAAAAAAGAGTTTATTTTTTGGTGTACAAAATGAATTAGAGATGGAAAAATTGCCGAATGAAGCGTCAGTTAACTCTACTGATTTGGTTGAATTCAGTTTTTGTTTCTTGTAGATCTCTTAACATCTTCGATGGCTAGTCATTGTAAAAAGTTAGTAGGTCAACTATAATTACTATTTCTTCTTCTGGGGTCCCCTCCAATTCACGAAAAAAAAAAATTCATTGGAATGAAATAATAAGTGAAGAGACACACAGAATTATGATGAGAGATATGTGAATGATTATGAGTGTGAGTACGGAATTGATGATGATACCACAATGATGTGACTCTTGTGTCATGTCCGTCTTTTAACGGGTTGCTGGTTTTTTCACTCATTTTAATTTAAGAATCGAATTTATTATGAATGAGCTAATTACTATTTGAAGTACTCGAATAGACTTTATGACACCTTAATTGGCTTTATAATTACATCGAACGGTTATACAGTGGAATCTTACATCATGTGTTACTGATTATCTTCTACTGTTTCATATTGCCTAGTTTGGTGTAGACATAATGTTGTCTTGAGACAGTGCAACATAGTTCGTATATGCATATCTAATCAAACCGTTAACCATTAAAAATTATTAAATTTGAATCACTTGGTAATAATAATCATTAGTTATGAGACGATGAAGAATAAAAGCGCCATACATCTTGAATGATTTATTGAATTAAAACTGAATTTAGTCAACGAAATAAATAACTTCTTGATTAACACTGTGCTATTTTTATTGCAAATAATTTTGTCTATTTTGTATACGTGAAATAGACATGTTCATAGTAAAGTAACAAATAAAACAAATGATTGCCACGTAGTGGATAAATTTAAAGAAATACAAAGGTAAAAATCTACATAACCACCGAATTATGTAAAGTATTAATCAGTTGGTTTTTTGTTTTGTGGTAAACGACATAAGATAAATTAATAAACCATATTATTTATTTGGATGTGTATATGCATAGTACAAAATTACCCAATTTCAATAATTTATTACAACTCTTATGTGATCTTGTACGTTGACGTTACAAAAAATAAGACAAAAAAAAAATAACAAATTTAAGTAAATTAAAGTAATGATATCCACATAAGATACAGTGGCAGCATTTAACAACATTTAATTATTTTTTTTTAGTTTTCATTATTATTCAATTTAACTAGAGTATGAAAATCTCCGTATATTTTAATAAAATTGAAATGAATTAAATCATGTGGACCATAATTAATTGTAATTATAATTATAAAGATTTTATTTAAGTTTGAAGTATATAAGATGCCCAAAAGCATTTTTATGTCAATTGCAGTTAACTCATTTTCGTGGTTTATAACTAGTCAAAAAAAAAATCGAATTAAAATCTTGAGTTTACCAAATTAATAAAAGAGTTATGAACAGCTAAATCAATGTGGAGAACAAAACAAAATAATAAAAAAAAAATTAACGAAAATCCAAATAGATTTTGACAACATTAATTTGCCTCTAGATTTTGTTATGTTTTTACTGTGTGATCAACCTGGAGGCTATAAAAATCAAATTGAAGAAAACAGAAGAAAAAAAATTGCCTAAGAAAGATTAAGGCTGAAATTTTCATTTGACGATTGACTTCAGCATCCACTGAGATCACCCAGCGGAGAGCTTTTTTATATTTTTTTTTTTGAATATTTCAACTAAGTAGTATGTCTCATTTCTTATTCAAATGCCAAAAGTTTTCGCGATGAATTAAATGAAAAAAAAAAACTTTTCGCTTAGAAACACACACCGTTTAACGTCACCACAATTTAGTTTTATTGAATCGTAATCTACATAATAATGTTAAACTCGTATCTAATGTAAACTTGGCGCTATTTATTGCGGTTTATTTGTAGAGTTTATTTGGTATATGCAAAAGACTAAATTATATGCTAATGTGATGTCGTTTTTAACCTTTTTTTGTTCTCTTTCATCTTGGTATTTATTTGTGGGGAAAAGAAGTAGTGAGTGATGCTTACAATATGGTACCGAATCAAAAAGAAAAACTTAAGAATATTAAATTTTGTTATTTACATTAAGAAATAAAAGAAATATTTTATTGATTAGAGTCATATGAAACAAGTCCGAATAAGAATATAAGGCAATAGGTGAAAAATATAAACGTAAGCAAAACGTAAATATGAACATATCTGGTTTACTAAAACATATGAATATATTGATGTGATTAACATAAATTTAATGGAATAAAATCTATGATATTTGTATTGGCTTTTATTGAATATGTTTGGTAACGCTGTTACATTTATACGCATATGTAAATTCACTTTACAATGTATTATAAATTAATAGTCTATGATAAATGTTTAATGATTTGTTTCATTCGTTTGTAAAATCAAAATAAAAACGAAACAAAAAAAATTCGTTTATTATGAAATACCTGGCTAATTCTGTATGTGATTTCTCACCTGAAATTACTGAAACTATTAAGATCGTAAGTGATTTTTGCACAATAAGATCGCACTATCTTTTAGATCAATGTTGATTTCATTGTTGAATCGATCAAAGTAACAAAAAAAAAAGAGTTTAAAACTGAGATTTCATAAATTTATTATCAGATATTTGCACAATAATTAGTGGTGACCAGTTTTAAGTCGTCCAATTAAGTGAATTTTTCTTGTTGTTGTGCGTTCGTTAATTTTTCTTACATTTTATTTAAATTATAATAACCACGAATTAATAAAATGAGGAAAAAATAAAATACCTCACAGTGTACAGATAACAGTCTACAGAGAATACATACACGTGAAAATAAATGGTGAAAAGGAACACCATCTCACACCTTATCGGTTTAATCGAAGTAGAACCATTATCGTTGTTTATCCAATTAACTATACCATATTATTATGTTGGAGTATTACTGTGTGTTGGAATCAGGAAATCCATAAGTTGAAATATCGGTTAAGAATGGATAATTAGTCTGATCCGTATATTTAACAGCCACTCATCGGATTGTAAAATTATAACGGGCGAAAAAGATCATTCGGTTTCTTTTTTAAAACCGATAAAATTCTGTGTTTTATGTTTCACTCAGGATATTATTATTATTGATAATTACTTAACAATAAATGGTGGGATCACAAACAAAATAAAAGAAAAAAAGATACAGAAATTTACACGGCCAATTAAAATTTAATTATCGTTTTTAACTCCCTCAAGTTAACATTTTGGGCGAAAAAAAGCATGTGAGTGGTTTATGGCTACCTATTTGAATTGCCGTCAATGACTTAGATTGATCAGTCCATATCGATATTTAGCAATCAAAGAGTAAATTAAAAAAATCAAAAATACAATATTTAATGATATTTTGTTGTTGTTGTTGTTGTACCACAATTACTTTATGTAAAGATAATCAAATGGGAATGAAAAAAAAAAGAATTTACAAAATAATAATGTATGAAATCAATCGGACATAAAAGTACGTAATAGAATTAACCCATTAGACGAATATATGAACAGATTAAATGAAAATAAAAACTAGTTTTGTGAACCAGTTTTATTACTTATGTGGGTTATGTAAAAATAAAAGAAAAAACACAAAATAACCATCGATCGATGTGTATTGAAATTAAATTCCAGCTCTTATATGTTTATTCGATAAAAATAAAAATTGAAAAAAAAAAAAAGAATTAAGATTTTTAAAAGAGAATTAAATATAATCCATATAAACCGATCTAAAGTCTTCGAATTGAAAATCTATAAAATGCACCTTGCCATTAATATATTTTCACCCGCTAATGCTATACAGCGGTGATTAATACAGTGCAAAAGATACCGCAAAGCACAGAGCTACATTGAATATAAAATTATGTTTAAAATAAAACATGTATGAAACATAAAATTATTTATTATTTCATGAGAACCAATTGCATAGAGAATATAAAGTAATATTAATGTGTACATAGATAAATAAATAAATCGATATGTATAGTATTTTATGGACAAAGTACTTCATATTTCCTTAGACTGAATTTGACCTCTACTGCATTTAAATGTTAAACGTTGTTGATCATTGCTAGTAAATATTCAACTTATTATTAAAGTTAATTTTATTTTTATTCAATTGAACAGTTAAAATTTTATCTGTAGAAAATCATTGTAATTTTTTTTTTATTTTGCATAGAATATATAGCGACTCATGTATGCTACTAATTAGTGTTTCATAGGGCAACATAAATATAATAATCAAAATTGTATTTGTAAATGAATCGTATCAAATGAATTGGATTTAAAGTGCACCATAATTACAAAATAGGCATAAACTCTTAACTTGATAATACGAGAAACGATGTATAATTAAGACGGTTGTATGTGTAACAGTTATTCCGACGCATTTAAAGTGAGAAAAGCTATGAATAAATTTACATTGAAAAATCCTCCAAGTACGTTTAAAGGTAATCTTCTTTATCTTGATACATATACTGGATTATATTACATTTAATAATTGTAAAACTTGTACTACAAGAAGGATTAAATCAATAATCTTAATTAGTTTTTGTATAAAAAAAAAATAATAAGAATATAACACTGAAAATATTAATATGATAATTACAGAATTTAATATTAAATATCGCTTGATATTTCTCAGAAATATAAAGATTGAATAAATGGTTTCATGTAATTTGTAAGAAGATTAAGATCTTATAATTTATATGAAATTAAATAAAAATTATGCAAAATGATTTTTATTATTTAAATTCATTGTGGTACATGAAAGTTACAAAAATGTATTATTTCGCGTTAATTATTTTAAAGAAATACAGCAAATGCTGCTATTCAATTTCCTCACGAAATGAATTTACCTGATTATTTTTAAAATATTTGTGGTTTCACTACGAATTATTTTGAAGCTAATTACATATGGTGTCGCCCACAATAACGGTCAAGAGCCAAGATTTTTTTTTTTTTGGTTTTTCTTTTCATTTGGATCTCTATCAATTATTCAGGTGAGTTAAGAAAGAGAAGAAGTATAAAAAACCCACCGTGGTAAAATCAATTTCAAATAAGTAGAGTATCGATTTGGTTATTTCGGTTGTTTTTTTATTTTTAATGTTCATTTGGAGGGGCCTCATTCATACAAATAATCTGAGAAACCATTGGTCTAAATTGTGATTTTCTTGTAGCTAAAAAGACATTGCGATCAACACCAAGTAATAACAGCTCTCTGTATTTTTTTTTTGTTTAACTACTGGAATACTTTTATTTCGATTATTTCGATTGCTCATTATTACGAATTTCAGATGTTGACTGTACATTGGTATTAACAAACGCAAAAGAGAGAAAGAAATGTAGCATTTTGGGAAGTTTTCAATTTCTTTTCTTTGAAACATTGAAAAAAAAAAACAAAAAGTCTTTAATTTGTAACGAATTTAATCAGTTAAAATACAGTACAAGAACAGAAGAGAGAGAGAGGGAATGAATCAGTGGAAAAATAAGAAATTTTTTGGAGAGCTTTGAACTTCCTCAACCAAAAAAAAAACGTATCCGTTTGATATGCTTCACATATGAATGAATGCACATATAAGTTTTTGACTATATAACGATACAAGGTGAGAGTTTTAGTTTATGAACTTTTTGTGTGTAAGACCGGTAACGAAAAAAACAACAAATTTTATCTAAAGATGGACTTTTTTAAGAGCAAATGAAGACGATAGATAACAAAAACGATGGATATAAATTATTTGATATAATTTAACATTCAAAGAAATCAGTGCCAAAAACGACTAAAATGAAACGATTGATGATGAACAGAAGCAAAAAAAAAAAAATTAAATAAAGAAAAACAATATAGAAATAACATACCTATGATGGTTGATTATGTTAAGAGGTTCAAAGAAAAATAAAAACAGAAGTTAACTGAACAAGTAGGTTTCGCGTTTTCCCCAAATAAATATTTGCAAACATCATTAACTTATAATTCTGTTTTTGGCCACGGCACCGTAACATTTGACTGTTGTCTTATTATTTCTTTATTTATTTAAAAGCAAACAGAAAAAAAAAACGAAAAACAAATGAGAATTTAACAGAAAATTCAGTCATCCTAATATGAATTGCAATCATTAAATTCCATGCTGACTGCCAAACATAAATTGTTAATATATTCATAGAGTAAGAAATGAAATTAAATTACTGCATTTCTTAACCATAAAATATTTCTTACAACTGTGACCAAAGACAGATCTTGTATTTTCTTTATGGTATATCGATATGGTGGAGAGAATTAAAAAATTGCCATCTATACTTTATTAGATTCAATACAATGGGAAACAGAATAGTATCGTCTAATTTATTAACTTCCATCCATGTTTTTGTTTTAATTTTTTTTGTTCATATTTGCCATAATGAAATAAATGCAAATTTTATCATAGATTTTTTAAAACAGAATTTATATCTAACAATTTGTTATTCATATAAAATAAAAATATGCTTCTTTTGATCTGTTTGTAGTGTTTAATGTATTAGCGTTAACGTGCGTTCTATGGTTCATTTAATTATGCCAAAATGTCTGTAAAGTATAATGGTCACCTAATAGCGGAATTGATTTGAATAATTCAACAGACTATAACAAAAATATTCTTCATTAAATGTCAAGTTGAATTTTTTTCCATCAGTAGAGTACACCTCATTTTTATTTGATTATTTTTCTATTTTATTTCTTTTACATTTTGTTAGTTTTAGTTTAAGTTTTTTGCTTTACAATAAATCTTTAAGTTGTACATAAAAAAGGCAATGAATTATATAAGATGACCGAAAACTGAATTTGATTATATGTGAAGAAAAATTATGGCAAGTTATAACTCAGCATTAATGTGGTGACAAAAAATACATAGATAATCTTAAAGATGACATTTAAGCCAACAAAGACAGAAAAAATTCGTTGATTCCTTTTTGATAAAATTCATTTGTATCTGCTATTGACCGGTTTTCTTGATTATTTAAATTGTTTTATGTGTGAATTGTTTCTTATTTTTGGTTATTTGATCAACACACTTATTTTAAAGGGTCTAATCGAATAGAATCAGTTGAAAAAGATGATCTATTCATTTTAATGATTTATAGTTTAAAATTGACTTAATAAGTGCTACATAATAGATAGATTAATTAGCATAGGCCACAATATAAAACATCAAATGATTGGATATACACTAAATGAAACCATCAAATTAAACTAAATTAGTTAATATGAAAAGAGAAACTTTTAATTCTTCAATACGGTTTTGTTAAGATTTTGTATTCCGCCATCATCTCAATAAACTCTCGCTAACAAACAACAGAAAATATAAAATAAATAACTAAAATAAAATAAAAAATTGCCAAATTCGAATAAAAGAAGACAACAGGTAACCGAATAAATTTTAATTTAAATATTTTTTGGTAACTTCATGATGATCATGATCTACAAAATGTGTGAGACCAACTTAATGTATATCATAAAAACGCATTCAAATTATACTAATAAATGAAGTTAAAATATATATAAAAGAAATATTTAATAAAAGAAAATGATGTTGTGCTGAATGAAATCATAATGTGCTGAAACGTTACATGTATAGTGTGTCACCATATTCTCATAATCGACAGGTGATTAAAATATCACATACTGAGAGTTGAATAAATATTCTTGATACCGGAGACCATAATTCGATGAGAATATTTTTTATTTGACTACCCTTCAACAGAATGTATGATCTAATCAAACCGGAGTCTTACATAAATTGAATTTATGAACCAAGTTTTTTTTTTATGTTTTGTACCCAATTTAATGTGACTGGTTCACTTTATTACGATTTCATGATAAGCAAACTAATTTAATTGGCTAAAATTTATAATACACTCAGAAAGAGAAGTAAAATACTTTAACTGATTAATCAGTTTAAAAAACTGGACCATTTATTATGAACCAGAACTAAAAACTAAAATCAATTTAAAATCCATAGACATTTATTAGTTGGTTTTTTACATGGTGGATTGCGTCAAATTTAACACGCACAAAAATTAATTCTATTGTAGCGAAATAAAACTATGGCAACCAATCAATTCAACATCCGTATTTGTATATTTGCATGATCAGTTAATTAGAATTATGTGTAATCTCAAACGATATAAAATTAAGCATATGAGTTAAACAAGAAAATTAAGCACATTGAATTAAACAAGAAAATGTAACAATTCTTATGTTTATTAACAGGAAATAATAAACTGTCTTGTAAAGAAGAAATAAATAATAATAATCGGCTAATTGGAATACAGGTAACCATGTAAAAATGACAGTGAATATTTAATGTCAAATAACAGTATGGAATTATTAAACAAAATTCATATTTTAATAATACAAAATCAAGAATTGTGATACTCAAGATTTAAAAAAATGACAAAAGAACAAAAATAAAAACAGTTTAGGAAATAAGAAACAAAGTATACTTTGGTAAAGATCATTACCAAATGGAATATACTGAATCAAGGTATATACCATCAATTAGTCACCATGAAAATATTAAATTCAATTTAACAGTCATTTACTGGTTTTGCTGTCTTTTGTTATGTTCTCTGCTTATATCAATTTTAATATTTTTATTTTTGGTTAATTTTCATGCGGTTATTAATGATCGTGTACGTTAAAGTAATTAAAAGCCGGTATATTATGATTAAATGGATTCCGGAGTTATTTGTGTGACTGTGAATTGTAAGTACCAGAATGTATGAAAACATGTTGACATATTCACACTTAACCATCTTTATTACGAAAACGATTATATTCAATTGGAGGGATTCTTTTTTTTTGTTATAAATACCAAACTGGTGGCGTTTTTGTCACTGAATAATTTTTTTTTTTCGTTAATAAATAATTTCATGTTGGTTTTTGTGATCGTTGCCGGTTTCTACGATTTTAACGTCAATAAATTATTTTGCTCTTTTCTTCTGATGTTATCGATGTTGGTCTTTAATAATATCCAAGGTAGAGATGTAAACCGTGGGGAAGAATAATGAAAACAAGTTAGTAACAGTAATGCAGTTGTACAGATAATTTTAAAATGAAATACAATAAATAAATGGTTTATGAGTGATGTGGTGCAGGAACTTCCAAAAGTGTTGTTGGTTCATTTATCTTGTTGGTGATTTGTGTTTCACCAACGACAAGTTGAAAATGCATTTAGTAATCGATTTAATATGTCACTTCTGGTCATAATAATATCTTTATTACAATGTTAAAGTTTCTGTGTGTGGAAATCAAAGAAATTATTGATAATATTTTGTACTTCCTACCGCGTGATTCTTTCTTATGTTCACTGATTGTTACTTGTGTTGATCGTCACAGTTTGCCCAATTGGCAAATTTAAAAAAACAACGAACTGAATGAAAAACGATCGACAATTTATATTGATTCAGCTTCAATTACACTGAGATCATTGAAATAAAGCGTCTTTTAGTACAAAGTGTAGGTACATTAATAAAATACCATAATCAATATCGTGCCGTGTTGAATGCAAAATATTTTTTGTTTTGTTTTCATAATATAAGTTAATTATGTGCAACATTAACTTAAATATCTTATTACACTCAATTCAAATTCAATAAAATAAAACACAAGAAAATCGAAAAGAAAAGATCACAGTGAATCAGTCGGTTTCACTGGTATTACCATTCTATTGCAATTTGGTTGCTGTTTTCTTGTCTTTTTGATTTTCGTTTCTCTTCACTATAAATAAATAAATAAAAAAACAAAATTTAAGCAATGCAAAGTGCGCCTTTTTTTTTGTTAAATGAAGATGATTTTCTTTTGGGTTCAAATAACAATAAATTGAATAAGTTGCACAGAGGCTCCCCAGCAACCAACCGAGTTTGGTAAGCAGAAATAAAAAACGTGCATTTAATAATTTATGATATTTCCTCAAGACCTCTTATTATTCTTATGGGTTTGCTTGTAATCATTTTGTCTTTAAATATTTCATTCATCTTGTTGAACACAGAATGAAATAAAAGAGTGAATACACAAGAAAATAATAAACGAACAACAACACTAAATGTTTAATAATGTACCTAAAGTGTCAATATTTACATTTTTTTCGTTATGTTTTTCTTTCTCACTTGCTCGTTTAAGAAAAACTTGGAACTGAATGAAAATAAAAATGAACAGACAATATTGATATTTTCTTCTTCATTAAATAACACTTGACATGTTGGTAAATCTCTTGAATCTACAGGTGGAATGATAAATATAATGAGAAAACACCATATTAATATAGTTAATTTAATTTTATTTAGGCATTAAATTAGAGCCCACCAACGTGACATGATTATTTAATTCAATTACATCTATTATTGGTATGTGTTTGGTTAATAATTGTATATGATTCTATGGATATACAATTATATGAACTATGCATTGGGATATGATTTCACCATACCAACAGTTGACACATACGATTAATCAAATCAGTTATAAACACTGTAATTGTTGATAAGATTTTTTTTTTTTAATAAAATGCTTACACATAATCAATGTATCAATTAAATAGTAAACCCTGTGTAAGATGATTGCTGTTAATTACTTAATTAATAAAGGAAATTAATAAAGAATTGCGAAAATCCCATACTAAGTGAAACACATTATCGTTTTGGTTATAGTGCGATAAGATCAAGTTAAAAAGATAAAGCAAAAAACTATAATAAAATGGATAGATATATAACCAAACCAGACTATGATTGGTATGCACAATAAATTGCGTTATGTGAAATCTAACGGAATTCCAATTATGTTAAATTCATAATAATATGATTGCAACGTCTCGGCACTTGGCCTGCGACTTATAATCAATTGGTAACAACAACAGCAACAAGAAAAGAAATATCAAATCAACAAAAACCTGATAATAAAATTAGCCATATTAAATAATTTCTCTTTCTCTTAACTAGTTAATTAATTGCAATCCATATCTCAATACAATTTTAGAATTATAAAAATTGTATTTCACATTATGACAGTTTGTGCTTATGATTACTAGCTGCTGCTATTTTAGTTAAACACTTTACACTCATCTTATATCGACATTTTACCGTTTATGTGATTCACAATTATAGTAAAGCTTTTTTATGCGGTGGTATTCGCACATTAAATGCATTATAGCACGGTACCAATTCTTTTATGGTATAATTAAGTTGTATGTTGATTGATTTTATTTCTTGTCTACAAAAACAAAAAAAATTTATTCATATAAAAATTGGAGAATTTATGGTTCCGCTATTATTGTTGGTTAGCTGGTTTCCGTCATTTTGTGTGATAACACAAGGTTGCATGCACCAGAGGGATTTTAATGTTTTTACTTAGTTCCCATAAAAGAGACTAACATGTGATAAATTATATTAATGAATTACAGTCCATAGTTAGCCACAACAATGTAATTTCTATGGTTTTACATTGATTATGCAGTATATGTTGGACCGACAAATTTTTATAACTAATCATTTAACGTAAATAATCAAAATTATAATGTGTATGGGCTAACGTGTATGTTAATCCATAGAATATTAACTGGCGTTGATTGATAATTCAAATGATCGTGAAATAGTTAATAATGATTATAATGTATCAAATATTATAATAAAATCATTGTTATGTTAATTATGGCATAATGAATATTATGAGTGTAGTGCAGTATAATTTAATAGCTAAAAAATTAAAATTCATTATTTTCATATAACTTTACTGTGAATATAGAAAATATCGTTTACATAAAAAAATCACGTTGTCTTAAAGTGCCATTAGCCTTATTTGATTCAATTGCAAGTCTCTTGTTATGTTTGTATATATTTTGTCTGTCAAACTGTAAGTTGAGACTTTAAAGTGATCTCTTATGTGCTTTAAATAACACTAAAGAAAATTGAAATTAAACTTTAAATATAAAAAATAAAAAACATTTAGTATTCGTGCAATTTATTTCATTTTATTGTATCTTTAAGAATTGATACTTTGCATTTGGTGATTATAATGTTTTTTTTTTTATATTCTCAATATTTTGTGTGCGCAAAAGGAGTGGTTCAAATTGAAATAAGCAACCAAAAGAATTATAAAGTCAAAAAATAACGCTTTCCTTCAATTTATCCGTAAAAGTAAGTCATGTATGTTAAGATATTAATAATCCATTCATGCACTATTATTCGGGTGGCTTTTCATCAATCCCAATCCTCTATTTCACGATTCTTTCAAATGCTCGCTGTGTGTGTCTTATTTACCTTGCTTCAATATTATTTTGTATTTTACGGTATTGTGTGTAAACTATAAAGGGGCACAATCAAGTACTATGTATACTTCATATTGCTCTTATGTGTGATGGGGAATCGTATAAGAACTGAATTATTTACCTAATTTTAATCAAACATGAACCGTAACATTATTCATGGTGCTTAAAGCGAATTGCATTTCAAATGAGTAGAGAATAATAAAAATCATACTGAAAACGCAACTACATCATAATTTCCGATTGATGAACCTAACCATTAATTGCTGGAAAGCAATGAGATAATGAAAATTTTATTGATGATTTTTCTATGTAAAACTTCTTCATTGTTACTCTATTCCTCTTAGTGTCAACCATTAAATGGTTTACTATTGCACAGTTGTTGGTTAGTTTTCCAACTGTTTCCAATGAAAAATATGACATCAATTGATATTTAAATATGTTTGTCACATTTTATATAAACACTAGTAATTGCCAATTCAATGTTGTACACAGTTTAATATATGGTTAACGTATAATAAACACCATCGAAAAAAGTAAAAAGAAAAATTTGCAACACAACCATTATGATTTCCAATTTTTATATCTAAATATTTAGAAAATCATCAGTTTTAACGTTGATTGCACTTGAGAGAAAATTGTTGTAAAAATTTTCAAGCAGTGCGAGAAAAAAAACAGAATAAATAGTAACTACAACAACCAATTCATGTTGTACCCACGTATGTTTTCAATTTATGCTCATCATTTTTATAGTGTCCCGTAATTGTGATCTCAAAATTATAAAAAAAAAGAAATAACGATTGAATATGTTTTTCTTAACATCTTTTTTGTCTGTTATTTTTAATGTTTTAAAACTGCACAATGTAGTGTTGATTAAAGTAAAAAAAAAAAAAATGTTTCTTTTCTGTTTTAACATTAAAATAAACAGAGATATTGTAAGTATTTAATTTAATAATAATGAAAACTACTTAAAGTGTTATTTATGCGACGGCTTTCAGTATATTTTTAGTGTTCAATAACCAAAACGATATACAAATTCATGTATCAGTTAATGAAATTTTTGAAAGAAAGAGAGAAAAGTCACATTTTATGTTGTGCCATAACGTTTGATCGAATAATTAGAAACATAAACTCACCTTTGATCCAAGTTAGTTTTCTTGTTTAAGGACTAAATATTATTCTTGAAATTTTAATTTTTGTCTTGTATCAAAATTGATTTATTTGCGTTATCCATAAGCGTTTATTGTTTCAGTTGTTTTTATTTTTTGAGATAAATATTTCACTAAACTGAATGCATAAGTTAATTATCACTTGAGAATAATTATCATTTCATTAAAATCGATTAGTTATAAACCCATCCCAATAAATTCTATTCACACATTTTCAATTGAATTATGAAAATCCCAAAAAAAAAACTGATAATCCTTTGCGTTTTCTATTTTATGTATAAATGAAACTTTTTAATGAAACTGAAAGATCATTTATTTTTATTATTTAATAGATCCACTTATATGTTTCCAATAATATTTAAGTAAAACGAGTATTCTTTGTGTCAGCTTCTTTTATTTATATCTTGCAGTTAATTATAATCTTTTTTTATTCATATCAATAATTTAATAAAAACTTTCACGATTTGGTTTTTCTTGTTTCAATAAAATTGATAAAGAAAATAAAAAAAATTATGATTCTTATAGTTGACCATAAAAATCAATTAGTAAAATTTTTCATTCACATTCAGTTCGATAAAACAAAATTCTAAAATATAAAACTTATAAATTCCTTAATCTTTGTTTTTTTTTTTTCGCACTAAAATCCATATAACGGTATTGTGATGTTTATTTTTTGTTTCTTTTTAAATAAATCTTCTAATTAATTCCATTTATTTTGTTATCTTTTCACTTTAAGTCAATTAATTTTTAATAAATATTTTTATTTTTAATTAAAAATCTTCAATATGCCATCGGAATTTCCGTTTTAAATTCATTCACTTTTCAATAAACCACAATATTTAATGTGTAATTTCTATATTCAGTGAAGCGTGTTGTAGATGAATGCTTCAGGATATGATGGTAACACAAAATGTAATGGCACACAACTAAATAAAATGAAACAGTTCTGATTTATTAACAAGGATTTATCATGAATCCGTCACTTCTAGGCCGTGATTATTAGTAAAGAAAAATAGAAAAACAAAATATATAAATAAGAGTAAACCCGATTTTTTAATAGACGAAAAACGGTAGAATGCAGGTAAATCAGCAAGAGAGTTTTAACAAAACGTTACTTCTTGCAAACCTCTAAACCGACTGACCGAGTAATACAGTATTTTGAATCAAAGAACCCATGCATTTACCACTTTTATTACACGTTGAAGTTATTTTGCTTTAATCTTGGTCTGCATGTATACGATATTGTATTCAGTTAAACTGGTGGTAATGTTGTGCTACAAGAAATCACATTAATATATTTTTTTTTGTTTCAGCCGATTTATAGTTTTATTTATATCGGCATCGCGATGTACCTTTACAAACATTATAGTAAATCAAAAGTTCAAATACATGGAAAAGTTTAAATTCCGCATGTATGTGAAGAGAACTTCTTTCGAATAACAACATTGTAAATATTGACGAAAATTAACTAAAGCTCTGGTATGTGCACTAATACAACGTTAACAATCTCTTGATTCGTGTACCAGTTTTACAGTGGTAACCGATTGAAACATAAAAGTGTGTTTCATTATGTGTGGGCCGACTGATATTCATTAAAAAGAATAGGAAATTCTTATTTCGTTTTTCTTATATGCGATATTTAACGATAACATTTAACAATGACCTACAGAAAATTGCAAAAAAAAAATTATAATAAATAATTGGTGGTAGATTTTCATTTGATCGAACTAAAACTAATACATAAATTGAACCAACGATAAGATTATTGAATTCACGGATTTCACCTACACCAAGGTAATCACTTGAATTCTGTGTCTCATCTCAATGATGAATAATTTTTAATTTATTTTCTAAAAAATAATTGAGATGGTTAATCAATATGCATTGTTTAATAATTAAAACTCATTTACAAATGGTTAGTGAAGCAAAATATTGTGGTTATACCGTACAGTGTAAAACAAAAGATGTTAAGCGACAAACCCTCGATTTAAATCTTTTGAACTCTAGCGATATCGAATTAATATTTAATTTGTTTAAAATCTTTGTTTGTTTTAATGCAAATTACATCAATTAATTCAACAGTTTTATGTTGCAGATTTTATTTTTAATGATATTTCTTCCATTGGTTTTCAATTAAAAACCATTCAACAGTAATTTTAATGAATTGATTTTTGTCGGTTTTTCAAAATTGAAACAAAAACATTATTTTAATTCTAATTTGTTAAAGCTCCACTATGGTTTTTTTATGTTTTAAATGCTGATGATGAAAATCCATCAGGAATTACTGAAAAGAGACAGAATATATAAAGCAAGACTTTAAAATTAATCACGTACCAATTCTAATTCATTTTTATTTCATTCATTCACGTTAAGGTAATTCAAGAAATATCTGATTTAGTCAAGTATTTTTTTTTTATTTCGTATTATTTCCAATTCGATAAAGTGGATCTTGATTGCAAGACCTTTACATTCCACCACCGAGTTTTAATTTTTTTTTTTTTTTATTTTCAGCAACGGTTCTTGTAGTAAAAAAAGCAACAGAAAAATTATAAAATAAGAAAATCTATATAGTTAAATCAGCTTAACCATTGAGTGCCAACAACATATAAAATACCATACATAGACCGTTTCTATAGTCGATTATTTTATCTATAAAATTTATAACATAATAATAGTTACCTGTCTTTTATATTTCTTTCCTGTTTCTTCACTTGGTATTTTATATTTGTGGTCGTGATGAATATTATTTATAGAATCAAATACTCCGATAAACTAACGCGAATTTATTTAAGCAAATGGAAAAAAAAATCGTTCAGTGTTCAAGAGGTTGATTGTTTTATCTCTTTTTCGTTCTTATAAAAATTAAAAACATAATGTGATTTCATCGACACGGTCCTATAGAAGTGTATTGTAAACGAGTTGCAATAGACGTTTATTGTTATAGCTATTAAAGTAAGAAAATGCTTCAACTGTTTAATAGTTTTTAACAACAATACACAAGACCACAATTCAATTCATAATATTTGCTTCTTCATTCTGGTATGGTTATGTATGATGGCTGAACATGGTACTGCATCCAAAATGCCATCAACACCAATGTGGTGGAATATTATTAAGGTTGAATTTGTAATCCACATGACTTTAAACTCTATCTTTCACATTCTATGTGATTTTTTATTCAGCTTTCGTGCAAAAATAAAATAGAGATTTTCGCTTAAAATAAGAAATGAAAAACAAAAACGTTAGCAAAGGTCTTTGAAGAGATGAACATAGAAGTTTAAGACAACAACAACAACAAAAATTACACACAACCGAGTAGTTGTTGATTAAGTATTAAGATCATTAATGTACCTGTAACAAATGTTGTTTTTGTTTTCTTCACTTCATTTCGTTATTCTTTTGGGCCACATAAATTATTTTTGAATTCATCACATTGATCATCATGCTACCTCTATAGAGTATTAACATCCATACGGCTTCTTAATTCCGTTTCATGTGAAAAACTATTGTCGGTCCACTTTCCTTTTATACGCTAAAACCTAAAATTAGAAGCTTAAAAATTTACTAAAAACTTTTGATATTACACGAAATAATGATGGAAAAAAAAAAAGAGAAGTTCAGTGAAAAATTCTTATAAGAAATTTTTGTATTATTTCTTGTCTCTCTACCTTGGCCATAATAAATCATCATTTAGGATTCATGGTTATTTGATTCATATTTGAATTGTGTTGATCTACTTATTTCTTTTTCCTCGTACAATGGAATTCACTATACAATTTAGTTACTATTTGCAAATTTGCAAAAAAATTTAACTGAACTTTTTGTTATGTTCATCAATACTCTCTTCTATTTGGGATTTTTATTTTATAATTTAGAAACTGTTCATGCTAATCGTTAAAGACAATCGACAAGATGTTAACTAAATTTAAATTAGTAACACTCAATACTTTTAACCCTCTTTTTTTACTCATTTATTTCTCATGTACGATGGAATATGTGCTGTTAATCATTTTTTTTTGTTTATTTCAATTTTCAATTTATTGAATACCAATCGAGATAATCTTAAATCTCGATTGAACTTACACATCAACAATAAGAAGATCTTTGTACATTTGACAATTAGTAACAATCAATTATATAGCCATACATTATTGATTCTTAAATTAATATTTGCTTTATCATTTTAATGAAATTGTATGTGTTTTTTTCTCTCTTATTATATTGATTTTTTTCGGAGTTTTATTATTCACCTGTCTTTTAAGCGGCTATTTCATTTAATTATAGCCGTTACTTGCACATACTCGTCCAACCTATGAGTTTAATGAATATGTAATCTCTGTAATAATCAATTGATGAAATATGTACAAATATAGTGTATAGTCTATACCTTATTTCTGTTAATGAGTAAAAGCTCTATATCTTTAAACTAAGAGAGTTTTAAGGAAAAAATCTTTGTCTGTTTTTATATTTTTGCTTCATCTGATGTGTAAAAGACAAAAAAAAATAATATAAAGAGATGAAAATAAGAGAAAAATATATTAAAAAAAAAGATCTCAACCCATTCGATGTCGGCAGAACAAAAATGTAAAGAAACACCGATCAATCTTAATTCTTCACCGAAAAATTAATTGGTATAAGAAACCGTGGCAGTTATTTGATTCGTTATCTTTATTAGCGTTAAATAATTGTTATAAAAAAAATATATAAACTGATCTCTTTTGACCTGTACCGGCAGCATCAGTGTATACCGACTATAATAACAACCGAGCCAAAAGAGATCTCTTAAATCAATTGCAACAAGAAGAAATATATTGGTAAATGAAAATTAAAATATTTATTAAAGCCAAATGAAGAGTGTATCCATCACACTTTGGCATTGAATTGGGTGGAAAGACAACTACAATAACAACGTATAACAGCTAATAAATTAACATCAATCAGGGTAATTCATATTTGGTTGTACATTTAAATTAATATGAAGTTGTGATGCATAACAAAAAAGAATGAAAAAAAAAAACCAACGTGCAAAATGCACATTTAAAATATGATTTTTTAATAATTAATTATCCACCTCATTCCTTTATGTTCATCTTAATCGAATTATAACTGTAACGATATTCGATTTGATATGGCACAGTGATGCTATGTATAAACGTTTACCATCACTTGATATGATAGTGATCTTATAGTTTTTAATCAAAATGGTAATGAAAATATCTATTTAATATAACAAGTTAGCGGAAAAGATAAAAATCTTCAATGAATATCGATCAATCGATTCCTTAATTATTTCTTCATAAATTTTGCAAATAAAAATCGATATTCTGCTTATTTTCTTTGCAATGAAATATCGATTGAATATAAAAAATTTAAAATTTCTTTTGCACATGAAAGAAATTTAATTCAATAGAGTAATTGTAGGAAGTTGTATGAATTTCAAAAGTGAAGAAAATAAGTAAACCAGTGCTATTAATTTGCACATAAAGAATTGATGTTCAATGTTGGACTTGAAGTTTAACGATCAAATGATAAATGTGAATAATCATCAAGAAAACAATTGGTGTTACATAGGAACCGCATCAAATAATAAAGATCTCTCTTTGATTGAATTAATAAAAAAAAGAACATTTGTTACATGAATAAAATACATTGAAGGATGGCGATCGATCAATTTTAAATTATTTACTTGAATATTTTTCTCTCTTTTTTGTGTGAAATATAAGTGAATGAAATTCATTTACACCAAACCCACTAGTGTTTGGAACCGACACGACGACTAAAAATGGGGGAGCACATTCAATACATTTTTATTAAATCATAACATTTATCATTTGTAATTTTCCATTGATGAGTTTTCTAGATCAAAACCAATTTGGTCTAATTTTTTTCTTCTTTAAACTTCATCACAATCAATTCACCTTTGATCCATCTTAATATTAAAATAGAGAAACGCAAAAAAAAACTTAATGAAAAATAAAAAGACAAATGAAATTTTTGAATTAGATCGACAAGAAGATTTTTGAGAAGATTGCGAGATATTTTCATCGCATATTGTGGTTCTTATCTGTTTTACTTGTTAACTATTTTTGATCGTATTGTATCAGTTTTCTTTAGTTAGTTTTCATTGTATTTAACATTTCTTTGTCGAAGTATTATAATTCGGTTTTTTATTACTTCATTTTTGGTGGAAGAGAAATTTTATTTTGGAATTTAATATATCTATCATAAGTGGACATGCAGAAGGTGTCAATTCAACAGTTCAAAAACGTTAGATTGCGTGCAAAATAAAATAACTGAAGAAAAAAATATGACAAATACAATTCACATCCACTAATCGTCGAAAACATGATTATTTCAACATTCTTATTCCCATGACAAAATACATATTTTTCATTTACTAATTTCTTTAGACACTGGATTCATATTTCTTTAATTTTTCTTTTTGTTTTCTTTATTAATAAAAAAAAATATGTTTCATATATGAGATGTTCGTACAGATTTAAATGCAACATAAATTTGTACGTTTACAGGTGGAAATCTATTGAGTTTGGACACGCAACTGTTTATCTATTTTGTTATTTTTGGTCATAAATATTAAGTTTTGTTAAATGATTTCAATATATGGCAAGGGGCCAGTATTTGGATTAGAATGAAAAATTAAAAACGATTAACAATTTTATGTATATTTCATTATTGTTTGGTCAACTGAGAATTTAAGATTCAGCCAACAATGGAGATGATATTAAAACGATGTGAATAGTAAGAAAATGAAATAGAGCCAATAAATGCTGCAATTTTAACAGAGAAATAACATGAAATACAAAACATTTCACATAACGAAATCATTTGATTAATATACATAATTAGAAGATATTCAAGAATCAGAAGCAAAATAAATTTTTGTATTTTCATTATGAATTGATCGCATTTATTCTTTTATATTGTGGTGTATAACAGTGGCCATTAGAAAAGAAACAAAACTTAAACCTTTAACGTGACACTTTGAAAATATGGAATTAAAAAATACAGAATTTTTATTTAATTCGATGTATCTCTTTATTTCGTTGGTTTCTCTCCTGTTAATATTGTCTTAATGAAAGGAAAATGTGAAGTGTATTAATATGTGATCATGCTATCTTCAAAGATATCATTTGTATAGAAAAAACCATATAATTATTTTGATTATAGTTATTAAATGAAGTTTGATTTAGACTCGATGATTTAATGGAGAAGAATGTTAAATACAAATCATATTCATGTTGATTATGTAAAGTAACAAAAAAAATAAATAAATAAATACTAATGAAACATTCAGAATGAAGGTAAAATGTTTAAAAAAGAGTTAAAAACGATAAAACATGACACAAAGGAACTATGTTGTTCAATTTTTAATGACTTAATTAACCCAGTTAGGAATGCATTTTATTCGTATTGCGAAAATGATTTGAATCAACAAAAATAAATAAAACAAAATGAGTTGTAATCGGTAGTTTATTACTTCTAAAGTGTTAACTTGTAATGCTTTACTGTCAATCTTAAATTATGTAATTTAATTTAAGTGAGGAATATGTATCAACTGAAATCCTTGAATGATTCAAAGGACCAATGACCAATTTGAAGGTTAGAAATACAGTTCCGCTTCATTATTTTATTCATTTCTTATAATTTTGTTCTCATTAAATTGTTACTAAATTGAGAAAATTTCCACATCATTCGATTGAAGTTAATAAGATAAGATTGTCATTAATCAGTTAGAGTGAACCGTTCAAAGAAACCACATCAAATTGATGATTTTTGATTCAATAATTGGCTTAATCGGATGTCTTGATTAAGTTGTTCGATTCAATAAAATTAATGATACGCCAAAAAAACTACATATGAGAATCTCCACCCTCTTTGGTTATTGTGTTTTCTTTCTGTTTTTTTTTCTGGTGTCTTTTTTACCATTTCTCTTTGGATACGGGCCCCAAAAATTTAACAGAATCACAAAAACCATCGTATTACTATACAATCAGTTTGCTTCCAGCATTATTGAAATATCACTCTTTGGGTACCACCATAAGCACTCTTAATGCTCAAGTTGAGATCAATCTTAACTTATGATATGCCGCAAATCGATTTTTCAATATTGAATTCAATGTGTTTAAGTGCATAATTTAATGATAAACAAAAACAAAAATCAGACTTTGAGATGAATCCATTATATTAATTTTTTTTTATTTCTCGATTTTCATATGCCCAGATCTTGAATAACCGAAATACACGAATTGTATGAATATTTATTTTATGCACCACGTACTTAGTAATACTTAATTCTGGGGTTGAATTAAGCAATTTTATGCAATTTTATGAATTATGCAAGTTCTGTGCAGTGTATTTTATTATTTTTTTTTCTGGTCTGTTGTTATTCGTTAACATCGATTAACGTGGCATAAAAATATGAATTTAACTGGTAACCAACAATGTACGAACAACAAAAATTAAACCAAAAAAAAAATGGAATAAGACAATATCAACTGTTGCAAACAACACCAAGTTAATGCAATTAAGGTACCACAAGAATTAATCGCAAAAAGAGAGAATTATTCACGACTTGTAAGAACGATCAGTTAAAACAAAAAAACGGAATTTTGTAACCAAAAATTATCAAAAAGAAAAGAACTTAAGAAGACAAAAATTCAGTTCACCATCTACTTTGGTTGTTGAGAAAACAGAGAAAATAATTTGGGGTTATAATCTGAATTTTTGATGTAACGCCCACTTTACCACAGTTGGCTTAAGAGATCCCATTCAGAATTGGTTGCATATATTCTTCGATTAATGTCTCATTGCTCTTTCTTTTTATTTTTTTTTTTTTTTGCTCTTCATAAGAAAACCGATTTTCTTTTTTGACAAGCCAAGAAATAATAATAATTCCTTTACCATCAGAAGAATTTTATTGAACACCGTTACTAAGAGTGGTGCAGTAGAGTAAGAAAGAAAAGAAAAGAAAATGCATATAACGCGTAAAATACATTAACCAAATATTATGAATCTCCAATGAGTGTATTACGGTGCTCATAAATTTTTATTAAGTTATCAAAATCTCACCATATAAAATCGATGTTTATGCATTTTTAATGCACTCATTATTTATAATGTATGATTCGACGGTTATTTTGAGTCACTTTAAATCAGCAATGTACATCCTCTCTTCCAGCAACGAATAAAACATAATCCAAATGGTTGTATATCATAAGATAAGGAATCAAAAAAGAAACCAAAAATAAGAAATGCCAGTGTAAAATTTATGAAATTTTCGCGTATCCACACTTTGTATTTTAAATGCTGCTGAATTTAGATCTTTGGTAGTTTAACCAGAAGAGAGGAGAGAAAATAAAAATTATTTATTGGCAAATGATGAGACAATGGAGTGAATTTATGATGCCAGAAACACTTTGGCAGCCGTATGATACTCGACTTTTGGATTTTTGGGGGGTTGAGAAGTTAAATTCAATAAATCAGATCTTTAACACCATAAATTATTTCCATTACACATTTATATTTAGCATTTTACTTATTGGTGATCCTTAAAAACAATATTTTAACAAAGATATCAGTATGAATTTTCCTGCCTCTCAAAAAAATCAGTTGAGTTTTCTTCAGCTGAAACGAAGGAATAAACTGACAAATTTAATTGATATTAATTATTCATTCAGCTTGTCTTCATCTGTTCACCATTAAAAACCATAAAACATTATTACAATCAGATGATGTCTTTCTTCTTTCACTTTGAATTCCACGTAAACTTATGAACTGAATTCATTTGTGATGCCAAATTGTTTTAAGTGGTGATTAAAGACAAAACTGATTTACTGTTGAATGCAATAAGGAATTATCCATCCATCCAATATCCCATAACAGGTACACTAATTCTATTGGGGGTTCACGTTTCAATACAATTCAATTATTTTCATTACTTAAGATGTCTTGTTACTTTATTCACTTCTTTATATCACTGTATCATTCATCAATTCATTTTCTCTCTAACAAGATTGAATTACCTAGCAGAATTTCATTAGTTGGTGTTATTTTACAAAACCACAACAACATCAACAACAACTAAAATAGTTAACGAAATATAAAGAACTTGAGTACAAAACAACACAATTTTCTGTTTTTAATACGGATAACATGGAATTGACAGTGAGCCGGACGTTTTGGATTCATTCAAATAATGAGGCGCACACTGACCATGGCATGGGCTATTGAATGAATATTCTATGGTCGTTAAAATAATAAAGAATCACATTGATTCATGTAGAAATGTACTGTGTAATACAATTTCTCTATCTTTGTAATATTCTCTTGTCTCTATCTATCTGAATCATGGAGGTATAAAATTTAAACTAGATAATATCAAATATAATCCATCCTATTTAACGCTAACTATCTTGTTCCAAAATTAACCCAGATATTTTCATAATAATTTCTTCTCTTGTATCAGTAGATAGAGTTTAGTTTGTTATAATTTTAAGTTTTGTCGATAACTTCTTTTACTCTTCTATACACTGTATATTACATTGGTTTATTTTTCATTTTATCCAATTTGCTTGCGTTTAATCAACACAAAAAGAAAGAAAGAAAGAAAAACATTAAATCATCAACGTAATGAAATACCCGAAATAGGAATTGGAGAAAAAAAAAACAACAAAATTATAACGATTTTCGAATGATGACGAAGAATTTTCTTGGATTATAAGTTTGTGAAATGTAAAAATAAGTGATAGCCGAATTAACTCCGTTGAATTTGAACTTAGTGGTCAGTTAGATGAAATTGATTAGATCTTGTAATTGAATGAATTCAGTATTACATCGTAAAACTGAATTGAACTCATTGAAGAATTGTGATTGATATAGACGAGAAGACGACGTGCAATTTGAATCACGCGTTGAGGTCAAATTCCTGAACTTCTTTTGATGAAATAAGACAATCAGAAAATATAATTTTTATTTTAATGAAATTCTCTATTCAACTGCAACAAATTTATCCAATTTTCTGATTGTCTATTTGGCTACTCTAATTGGACACCGTTGTCTTTAATCAACTCATAATTTTTTTTTCTTCTGTCTTTTATTAAATGTATAGTTTTCAATCACATCATTACCGCAGTCAACTATTGAAGGTGACTAATTTAATGAACCACAAACCAGTTGAGTTGAGTTTTATTTTATTTTTTTTTCTTGTATTTTAAAAGGAAAAATGTGAATACACACAGAACTCTTAATAAGATGAAATTCAATATTAAAACCAAATGGAAATTGATCGATGTATTTTAAACTCCTATCTATATAATTAATATTATGATGATATTTGCAAGACGATTGATTAATTATCATCGAAAAAGATTATTCGCATAGATTTCCAAGGCTCATAATATAAAATACAAAAATTACATCATTTATTGATAGATCATTATGATTATATGAATGTGATCATTAAGAGTGAACATAAGTATTTGGTTGTGCTTTTAATATAATCAGTTTTGCTATGACGGTGTAAAACAGAAGAGTGAAATAAAATGAAGACTTTTGTGCTCACATCTTGATCACGACTGTAGCTTTTTTTGATTGGTAGTACCAACATAAATTCAAATTTAATGACATGACCAAAAAAAAGTGATCCTGTATGAGATGATATTCTATGGCCTACGGTTACAATGAACGATTAACAAGGATCGTTAAATGTGATTCATGATGTGTAAACTAATTATATTCGATTATGTTGAGAAGATATTTTAATTTTTTTTTTGTTGTTTTGGCTGTTCTTGTAGGTGGTTAATAAAAAACTTCTTTTATGTTAAACGTAAAACGATACATTGAAAATAATTATTGTTGTTATGAGATACGTGTAACCGATAATAAAATCATCTTATGGTATTTTATCAAGTGCATATCTTAACAACACACATGTGAAAACTGTGAAAGGTTTTTTATTCGAAATATGTGATAAGCGTGGAAAAATCAATATTTATTATCATAAAATTTTATATTTATGCATTTTTAATGAAACACCGAAAAAGTAATATTAAATAACCAACCAGAATAACCAAAATAATGGAACTAAGCTTATTTTGTGGTTTTTCATTTATCTCTGAGAATGGATTTTTTTTTTGAAGAAAAATACAACGTCTTAAGTGGATACACCGAAAATTATGATTATCATAATTATAATGTGATATTTTGCAGTCGATAAAATTATAATATTCTTCTTGATCTTTGGTACATTGGTCAAGTAAAGTAAAGACATTGATCTTCATATATAATTAAGGGAACCACAAGCTGTAGGTACTTGATCACAGATTGTTCAATATAGTTTAAGAGTATTTTCAACATCATCATCATCTCTTTATGTTCTTCTTAGGAACTAATTATGTTCACTGAGCATACGTTTCATATAAAAATTTTGATGTTTTCGTTTGTCCATGAATAAAAAATAACAAGAGAAAAATTATAAAGAACTTTACTTAACAAATATTAAGAAATTATGTTTCGGTACAATTTTATCGATGATTATTAATTCGACCAACTGTCCTGTTGTATTCGGCATATAAAACCATTGAATTGAAATTAAAACCAAATGCATAAATATAATCGGATCAGGTTGAATGATGGTACATCGGATGTCTGTATAAAAGTATATCTGTAATCTGTCAAAAGAGTCTTAGGCTTTTGTCTCACAACAGAATTGTTATTTAATGAAATTTTGCTTGCAAAATCAGATTAATTTTCCTAAATCATTTCGGGTTAAAGTGATGCTTTTAAGGTGAAATGGTATAATGCACAAGTGGAATATTCGTTGCACTGGAGGGATTCCATAGTCTTCATTTTAATCACAATGGTGTTATGTTCTTTATATTTCTTCGTTTTTTTTTTTTTTGATAAATTCGTTCCACCAAAAATAATAATAAAAGAATTAAACAATTAGGTTTTTGATATGTTAGACACTTATGACTGTTGTAATGTAATATCAAAATTAAGAAATTTAATATAATCTCACAGTTTCATTTTATGCATATCTTTACCGTTGAATAATTGAATATTCGTTCACAATTAATGCAATGTAATTCTGAAATGGATTTTAAAGAAATACAATTTTGCATAGGAGACAACAGAGAGATTAAATTAATAAATGAATTAAAACAGTTTCATTTATATGTTGTGATTTGTTTTATTTTTCTTTTATTATTATTTTGTTGTTCTTCAATTGATGTAGCCGAGAACAAGATGGACAGTTACTTCCTTGTAATCATATAAACGTATAGAATGTGAAGCCAATGAAGTTTCTCTTATTCAATCTTTTTTTTTTTTTTTTAATTTAATAAAACTGTATTCAATATTCGTTTATAATTTTGTTTTAAAATAAGAAAATATTACGAATATATTCAAGAAAACCACTAAAATATCAAAATAATGTATTCTGTTTAAACTGAAAATGTTTAATATAATTTTTCTGCTTCTTACGATCACCTTCCTTCGATATTCTGAAGTCTTTCCCGGACTGTTAAAGATTCATTTCGGTTGGTCCATAACAGCTATCGTATGTAGAGTAAAATTTTAAAGGTGTATGATGCGTTTCAATTCCCTCGTCTCAGTTTAAGTAAAATTCATTTGATCTCCTCCGCAATAAAAGCACAAAATCCATATTTGATCTTTAATTTAAATGAAAATCCTCTGATTGAATGAAATGCAAAAAAGAAAAATAAGAAAAAAGAAAAGAAAACACGAGCAACACTGAAATAAGAGCAAAACGACACGAGAGAACTGTTAATACATTTGGAAGTGAATAATAAACCTAATTATGCTAGAGTGGATGCATTAAACTCTCACGATCTAATTATTGTTAAAACTGAGTTAATTGATTGTGATTTATTGCATATTTTTTATTTTCATTTTTAACAAAAACAAAAATTTTAAAATTGATACTGAAGAAAAGAAAACTTTAAACAAAAAAAATAAAATCCAAAACAGACAGTGAGATATAAGACAGTTGAAAATAAGATAAAATAAAATTCAGACATCTATCATACTGCAATTAATTATAACAATTCTGGTTCATTAATATGGTTGTGGAGTAAACTGACGCCACTGACGGACAGGTTTTACATGTGGATTAGGCCTTGAAGTTTGCATTGATCTCTTTCCTTAAACACTGAAATCATACCAACTGAACATTATTATGACTGGTGACGATAATATTCTCTGTTATGTGATGGCTTTTTTTTTACATTAAATTTAATTCTGTTAAAATGTTTATTCAGATTTCCTGCTATGATACATACAAAAAAAAAAAACCAAATTACTAGCATTGTTGGATCGTAGAGAAGAAATATGTGTCTATCTTCTAGTCATGTTTATATGGTTCAATAAAACATGACCATCATTCAGATCAAATAGCTTCAAATAGTTCGCTTTAGGAAACACTAATACCCAATGTTGTACAACATTGAACTGTTTTGTTTCTATTTAGTTTTGATATTTAATTTTTTTATTTCTCTTATTTGGCAAGCAAGTAAAGTTAAATTAGCAAAAATCTTAAGGGGGGGGGATTTGATCATATATAATTTAATTTTCTTTGCGGTTAAGATAGCAATCAATCACCTAAAAGGTCAATCAAATTGGCAGATTAGCATTTCTATTAGGGAACTTTAAATCAACGCAAAAAACAACTTTGAATTTAATTGCTATTGGATAAATTAATCTGTTAAACATCAAAATATATACAAATTAACATAAAGATGTGGTAGCACCATAGTGCGTGTATCTGTCTGATCTAGTTCAATACGGATCCAGAAGCATTTAATTGTAGTTGAAGCAATTAACATTGAGTCATTCAATTTATACTTTTCGATCAAAAAGACAATGGATATTGAGTAACATGTCGAATATCTTTTATTAGTTCAATTTAAAATTAATTATGTTTTCCTTTTGGCCGACATTAATATGAATAAAATAATAAAATATGAATATTTTATATCCAAATTGTATTCTTTTTTATTTTCATTATATTGGATTCATATAAAACATCAGTTTGTTATGTTTATTACTTGATTTCTTTTTATTTTAGTTTTTTTGATTTCTTAACAAAAAAAAATATTCAAGTAATCGCAGGGAACATAAAATTTTATTGTCATATTATAGTTGGAAATAAATTACAAAAATACATATAATTATGCGATGCATAACGCATTACAATGAATGACGGTATGTTTTTGAACTAAATTTTTTGTTTTTTTATTTTATTTTAAAAGAAAAAAAAAAACTAAATAATTCTGCACAGCATCTAAAATGATCGTGAATCATATTTGACTGACACGTCACATAAAACGAAATGAATTATCCAAAAAGGAAAAAGAAATACAAAATATTCAAGTAATGACTTTAAGTGTAAGATGAAATCACCCCGAAAAATTTAGAGCAATAACACCTAAGGTGGTTTATTAATGTAATTACTCGCTAATTGTAATTTCATAAAATAACCGAAATAAATTCACTTGAATTCATCGTGTATGTGAAATAATTTCAAAATAATATCAAAAATTGTGACCCGTAACACCGATAATGAATACGGTGAAACAAACGAGTAATTTCTTTATCACGCAAATCAAGTGGAAACATAACGTCCATTAAACTCAAATAAAATAAAGGCCTATACTCTGGAATACAATGAATTGTAATAAATATTCGTTCAATAACAGTAATTCATTGAATAAAAATTTGGTAAATCTGATACCCAAAAATGAATTCAAGATTAAATTGAGAAAGAAAATTTACAGCAAGTACACCAGATAAATTATAATCTGAATATTGAATTTAATATCAAATTGATATCGGGAATAAATAAAACAAAATATATATATTTTCCTCAATTTCTCATACGAGTATGTTACTCAATTTCATTAATTACCATATAAAGCTAAAGATTTAACAATTAAAATCCAAAAGAAATAAATATAAATTCCATTATTACTTATACACCTCAATATTGGTATCAAATGGTTTTTTGGGATAAAAAAAAAACGGAATCAAGTAGCCAATTTAATGCCTCTCTACTTTACCACTGTGGAGTCAACAGTGGTAAAAAATTGCTTTAAACAAGAAACAACCAACGAATAAAAAAAAATAAATACAAAATGTTAACGAAAAATGACTTGAATATTTAAAATGAATTTAACCAAAAAAAAAACAACAACTAAAACAACGAAGTATTTTTTATAATGTTCATCTGACCGAATTTACTTATAATATCTTACTTTATCTTGCATTAATTACCAAACCAACTATTTAACGTTATATTCTCTCAGTTAATGCGATCCATTCGATTTGTTTGTCCCCAGTTATTTAATGTGAAATACACACCTGAGCTATCAGATAATTTAAATGAAATAATATAATCCACCAAAAAATATATATAACAAAATGAGCAATATTGATTGCGAAATGTTTCTTTTTTTTTTATTTTTACTCTACTGTTTGTTAATGGTACACGGTGCAATAACCGAAAACTGAAATACATTAAATTAAATCCATATAAATTGGTAATAATTTGAATATTATCAATACTTGAGGTTAAATTGCACACACACTGACGGTTTTATACTAACATGTTTAGATAAAACCATAAATTTGAGCTTAAATGTAGCCAAAAGAAAATATCAAATCGGATATCAATTTTGGATCACATGCAACTTTGAAATGTGTACCAAATTATCAAAATCCAAAATGAAATTCATCCAAAAAAAGGTGGACAACTAAATAAGAAGGTTTAATCAGCCACATTAATACAAAGCCACCAATGTTTGGTGTGCACCAGAAAAGTCAATGTTTTTTTTTTCGTTTTTAGTGAAAAGAAAAACAGTTAAGAGTATTTGCAACCGGTAGTTTAGTACAAGAATGAGGGGACGAATCTGTACGGATTTGGACCAAATAAAAATTGGAAAAACGGAATCCATTTAGTAACAAAAGCAATCACATAACACAGATATAAGAGAGCAAAATAAAAACAGACGAAAAAAAATGTATAAACGACGTACAACATTAAAGTGGTTTTCTTATTGTTGTTGCCAACCTCAGTGGCAAGTTTCCTTGAGAACCTGTCAACTACAATTTGACCAGATATCCAACTAAAAAAAAAAAAAACTTAAATGATAAATAAAAACTGTAAAACGGGCCAGAGCCAGCGCCAAGAGACTGACAAGAAAACATAAAAACCGGAAGAGTTTTACCTTGTACGACCTCTTAGTTATATTTTAACAGTTAACCATTAAATAAAATTTAATAATTTCAATTGATATCATAGTTTTTATTAAAAATCAATCGAAAAAAAAAATACCACTAAATAACTGCTAGTCAACCAAAATCAACAACTTCTTAATGTTGTTTTACCGAATACGCATAACTTTAAAATTCAGTTTGATTTAGTTTTTATTGTTGAGGGGCAGTACCCACCAAAAGGAAAAAAAAACACATGATATACACGATTACCGATTAAACTAATGAAAATTATAACGGCAATGATTTAGATTTTAAAAATGTGTCCAATTCATAGGAAAAAACAACCAACAACAACAACAACGAAAACTAAAAATTTTCCAAAACTTATTATTTAGATCTGATTGAATTTGCTGGTTAATCCACTAATATTTGTTGTTACTACAAGTAACAGATATTTAATTGGTTCATTTAAAGAAATCGCGTATAGGTAAATAACTTCAATTCAATATTATTATATTTTTTTTAAATACCTAAAATAATATACAACTATTTCATAGGAATAAAAAAAAAAACAACAGTTTATAAACATAAAAATGTTAATTACAAAAACGTATAGAACTAAGCTTAAGGCAAATCGTGGCCTAAACTAAACATAATCAGTTCAGTTTATTCAATCGATCATATTAAAGTTGTTGTATCTGTATCTCTCTCTCTCTCTTACTCTGTCTTAATCTAAATTGCTTAAATATCAATTTATCTAACTGGTAATTCTTCGTGTGTTTAATTAATACGTAAACTTATTTTTCTTCGTTTGTTGTTGGTTTTTAAAGATCACGTTTTATGTTTACCATAATCTTTGTATATTTTGATTTTTCTTAAAGTTTTATTCTATTCGCATATTTTGTTTTTTTTTTCTTTTTTTCAATTTTTTCAATTTCTTGAAAACAAAATTAAAAGAACAATTTAATAACTTCCATTAAACATATTTAAAGGTGCATTTAAATATTTCTCACCTCCGGTTTAATGTACAAAATTAGAGTATGTGTGTATTGGAACGGGGAAAAAATTATTAAACATCAAAATATACAGAACCCAAAACATAAAATTTAAAATAAAAATTATTGGTAAAACAGGTAAATTTCAACATAAAATATTCGTATAAACATCAATCACGTAAGCACGTTTAATAAATTTAAAAGGTTTACAAGGAACATCATTTACCTTATTATAATCGCAATAATAAACGTTAAAAGAAACTAAAACATATTGAAATTTTATACCGAAAATAAAAGCATTAGAAAATCTGAGGGGTATAATTATTATGCTCACATTTCTCATATGTGTTATGCTGTTTTTATTTTTATATTTAACAATTTTCTTTAATGTTATTTAATTCATCACTTGTATACGATTTTAAACAGTGAAGATCATTTAACTTCTATCTGTAATTACTCGAATGTGGCGGTAAAACTAAAAAGAGTACTTCTCTTGTTATTGTCGTTTTTCATATGGGTATATGGGTAGAGTTTTTCATCTTCATTGGCAAATGATTTGTGGAACATAATGATGGTTTAGCACGGACGACCCTCTTCAGAAGTGGTGAAGTTGTGACACGCATGCCCAATTTCTTTTCCTTATGAATTTGCAAAAAAAAAAATCTTAAAGATTCCAACTGCCAAAAACCAAAAAAAAAAGAAAAACGACAAAAAAATGATCTTTTCTCTTTTCCTTAATTCTTTTCAATTTCACAGCGTTTGGATGTGAATCTCTCACCTTGGCTAAAAGAAAAGAGGGGCCGATACAACTATATCACCTATATGAATATGTGTTCTCATTTATTCGTTTTTGTTATTTCGGTAAAATGCAATGTTTTTAATCATGCGAATTATGCGGGACACAGTAAGGTGATGCACTATTAAGGTGTCTCCCTTCATGGTGGGTCATTTATCATATAAATTATGATTTTTTCGCGCCTCCATAATGATTTTTACATGCAATATTTTGTATTAAATTATAACTTGAGTTTGAAATTTCTCAGTTGAGACATGAAATACATCATTTCAATATTACCTTGTCGTTCTTTACTCAATGCTTGGCCATCAAATAACAAAAAAAAAAAAAAAACATCGAAAAGTAAGAAGTATTAATAAAAATTGTGTGTTGGCTGAAATCTCGTGTTATCTTCATCACATGCATTGATTATTGAATATTACCGTATTGATTAACTTCGTTTAAAATACATTCTTTATGAATGCGATGCATACATTTTATATTTTAATCATCAGACGATTGGTAGTGTTAAATTTGTATATTCAGGAAGCTTTTGTATTCAAACATATGGAAACATGATCAAATTGAATTATATTTTCATTTTGTGAAATCAATTATGTTTTAATATTGATGGTCAACGCGGAATACCTGAAGAAATTGCTTTTGTTCACGCTATTGTCGTACAATTTATTGCGGAGTGTATGTTGCACCCGTATTAAGTTAAATGTCAAATTGATTTGATCTACAATAATATTTGTAACCAGTTGATAGATTTATGATGGGTTGCCGGTTAAACATCTTTATATCCATCAATTTTGATTATTTTAAACAAAAATTAAATTGGTACATCATTTTAGAGTAGTAATGAATATTATTGAATTTTGGAGGTGGCTCCACATAATTTTACCTGTTGAAATTTTAATGATAATTTAAGTCATAGTTGATAGTGTTACTATTTCAACATTAACTGGTTACAAATTGTAATTAAAATTTCATCAATGAATTGATTTGTGTCGGCGCAAATCAATCATTTATATGCAAATATTGGATTTGAAATTTACAAAATCAATGTAGAAATTGGATCATTGTTGTAAGGAAACTTAATGCTCAGAGTACGAATCGAGAAATAAAACAAAAAACTGGATACACATGATAAACACAATAAATTATTCTTTGTTTATTCCAATGTTTCGGCACCGGTATTCAAATTTCAATATTTAACATAAAATTTTGTTACCAAAAAATGTTAAGAAAATCGAAAATTTTAATCATTTGAATGTATAATGAATGATGCTATCATCAACCATATAAATTGTTGTTACCCAATGACACATCCCCATCAAATCCCATCGTCTTACAATACTTGAATATTTTCTACCCAATATTTTAATTGTTCCGTATTCAGTTTTAACCGAAAAAGCAGAATTAACAAATGCATAATTGATTTACTCACACGTAATATCATTTCCCACCCAAGAGATTGATAACATTTTGGCAAACAGATAAACTGAAGAATTTATGCAATCATGAAATTCAAGGAAATATTATCTGACTTGTTGTTTCTTGGGTAAATTTTTATTTTGTTATTTTCTGTGTTTCACAAAAGATCCCACGATTTGGATATAAATCAATGGCAGTGAACCTAACAATGAATGCTTTATTACTGTGGTATAACCATTCAGAGAAAAGGTGACGATAAGTATTGTACAGTTTCATACCAAATCCAAAATGATTTAATGTGGTCAACGGTACCAAAAATTAAGTGCAGAAATACAAACTGAAAAACATCCTTACATGATACTGTAAGTGAATTATTGTTGGTATACATTTAATTTATGTTCATCTCGTTACCAACGCACTCTAATCTAAGATGATCGTGTAAATAATTTATTGACCTTTTTTCTTTAATTTGAACTAAAATCCATGGATACGTATGAATGAATTCTTTAAATAGTTTTACTTCCATTTAGACACTTGTTGTTTTCTTTACGTTTAATACTTTTGAGCATTAAATTCTGATGTTTGGTTTTTATGGTCGAAAATAATTCCGTAATGACATAAATCCGTAAATTCTATGTATTTTTTAAATACCGAATAAGTACAATTTCAATCATCGTTGTTTTCGTTGGCTTATTTACAATTTTTGACAATTATTCGTTAATGATGCGTTTAATCAATTAATAACTAACGGATTAAATATGAAGAACACAGTATTTTATTCGTCAGTTTTTTTTTTATATTTTGATATTATTCTTATTCTATGTAATTGACATTATGGTGAATACTTTTACAGAAACGAATAACCACGGGATTTAAATGATGTGATGATTAATGTGTGATGGGAAAATATTAATTCATATACAAACAAAATCAAAATGTAATTTTGAAAACTAAAAACTAATTATTTTTACTTAGTTATATGAATACGGTACGATATTGTAGAGATTTAGTGGTATCGTAAATTTATCACTAATTATTTGACGATTGCATTTAGAAACTGTACATTAAATCATACGGAATCGTTGATTTCATTGGCTCCATTTAATTTTCAACTCAATTACGGTCACCTATAATTGCACATCTACATGGGTCCGGTATAAATGTTGTACATCTGAAATGATCATTTATTGATATTGTTATTTAGTGTATGCAGTTTCTTCGTGCCGATTGTTGGCTGCCGGCTCTTCATTATGAGTCAAATAACCAACTTCTTCTAAAATACAGTGATTTTAATTTTAGTCAAACACAGAAAAACGTGTACCTTATACAACTAAGTGCTTGCCAATTTTGGAACACCGAATAGACTCACCTTGACCACGATATTCCTCCTGGGCTTTATAGAATTCAGCTAATTCTCTAGCTGAACATAACGGTGTGTCCACTTGTATTGTTTCATTGAATCGTGAATAATCAACCTCATATCCTTGCTTATCGCGATTATAAGTAACGACTGGATCGAATCGATGGCCCCATAATATTTCCATATGTAAATAACTAGAACGTGCTTGTGTTGTTTGACCAGTTGATTCCACTGTTCCCTCTAAGATAACAACAATCTCAAATTTATCTTGTAACATGTCTGTTGCTGACATATTATATAATGGTGAATCCGCATTGATTCGATGTACAACAACTAATGGCCATATAAAGAATAAATCTGATGCACAACCATCTGTTCCAATTTCTAATTCCGTTTGATATTGTTGCATTATTTCACCCTCTTTGGTTGTTTTCGTTTTTATCATTTGTGCCCTTATATTGGCTCCAATGATATGACTCTTTCGCATATCACCTACTCGGAACATAAGACACAATTCACCGTCACGTTGACAAATTACAGCATTCTTAGAGAATAAGAGTGTTTGAGTACGTTGTTTTGGACGGGTCATTTTAGCAAATACAATGCCAACCATAAAAGCTTGTACGATAACACCATAAATTGATTGGAAACACATCATAAATATGGCCTCAGGACATTCTTCTGTTGTTGTTCGTACACCATAACCAATGGTATGTTGTGTCTCAATGGAAAATAGGAAACATGATGTGAAAGACAATATATTGAAGACACACGGTATCCAATTGTTGTCCGCTAAAATCATAAAATGGAATAAAATCGTTAATTTTCATTGATTATTACCCATAATTGTTGTTAATTATTTAATAGTTTACATTGATTTGGTGGCAGATGTGCCTCTTCCAAGTCACCATGTGTGAATGCAATCAACCACCAAATAACAGCAAACGCTAACCAAGATAATATAAAACTTAATGCGAATGCCAATAGAGTCCAACGCCATTGAGAATCAACTAATGTTGTGAAAATATCTTGAAGAAATCTAACACGTCTCTGTGATATTCTCTTTTGCATAACATTGCAATCACCATTTTTGAGTACAGCTCGTTTACGTAATTTTCGACTGCTGCCCGGTCGTATACCACGAGTTCTAAAAATAACAAAAGAATTATTAAAAATATTAAGTAACTAATTATATTGATACGATCAATTAACTTCAAGTCTCATATTAATTAACACAATAATGAAAAGAACGTCTTATTTAGAGCAATTGCTAGAAACAATTTAAATATTATTTACAACTCATCATATCGATTATCCTTAGAACGTCCGCTTAAGTAAAATTTCATAATCTCTCAACCTCGTAATTTAATTAAACTTGAAACTGGTTGTCCACTAATTAATTGCATAATTCGGATGTTGGTGGCGTTCAGGAAACGTTCAATTTTAATAGTTTACGGAGCTATTTTGGTTTTCAAAATTAAATTGCAATTTAAATATTATGATTTACTAGTAAACTTCAATTGCCATTTGTTTTAACCGTGTCTAGTTTTCGAATACTATAGAACACTGGACTAATGAATAAATTATTAATTTTAATGGATTTGCACAAATTCAATTATGATTCAAGACTATTTCGAACAAAAACACAATAATAAATAGACAATATGAATTCATTTTAGTAATACTCGCCCGACCTAACAAAAACCTTATCATTTTATGTATTTATCACGTCAACCAATATTGCTAAATGTCGGTCTGATACTCTCCCAGTTTTAAACTAAATAGATAAGATATACGCTTTAACGGAACATAAACTCAACGTATATACTTTAGATTTTGACTTTAAAGGTAAATCGTTGAACGATTGTTTTATGATTGTAAATATTTTTTAACTTGAACCATGTAATATGTAATCAATATTATGCTGTCTATGATAATGAACGTTTATACATAAAATGTGTGTTGCACTTAAACGTGACCTAGACATTTCATATATTCTGACATTGAAGATGATCTTTCTTTCTTATTCTATAAATTACACAGAGATTTACACTGATAATACGTTAAAAGAAATTAAATATAAATACATTGTAGGTTAATTTACTTTCTTAAAATGGAACCGTCTGGTGTCTTTGGTGTTGGACAAACATCACCATTTAAGAATACTTTGTACGAGGTACCCCATGCTGTTGGATGTAACAATGATTGATCATCATTATCCGGATTCATTTTCTCCTTTTAAAATTCTCTTAATCCTTTTTCATAAAAAAATGTTTATAAAATTTTCATAATCCGATTTAATGAATTATCGTTTCACTTGTTCTTTGTAATTACCGAAAAATTAACTTTTAATTAAAATTTCTTGATTTTGCAAAAATTAAAATCAAAATCACTTTCTTACACCCACTCAACAGGAGTACCAGTCACTGACTACCAAGAAGATTTGACTGATTATCATCGAAGTTATATATATTTTTTTATTTGACATTTGCATTATTGTATTTATGATAAGTAATAAAATATATTGAGCAAAAAAATAATATAATAAAGTAGTAAACAGAGGTTAAAATGGATACTCTACAATTTAAAAGATTGAATACATCTCAGATCTTATTTATATGCAATTTGTGGCAAACAAAATTTGATTATATTCTAATAGACTATGCTACCTGTTACCTTTATATTTATATCATCATCAAATACTCAAAAAAAAAAAAGTTATTTATTTTCGTTTACATAAAAATTTGAAATAAATAATATTTCTATATTGAAAAATCCATTTGGATTCATTTAAAAATAACTTTACAAAATTATTCATCTTGATTTGAAGTTATATGATTATTTGACAATGTAATTAAACCCTCGTGATTATCATAACTTCTATAGTGGTCTCATTAAAAACGGTCAATTTAATATAATATAAAATTTAAATATTGTGCTAATTTTCATCATAATATTTAAACAGATCATTGATCGATATCAACGACTAGGCACAAATAATTAGTGTGTACTTCTGAACAATATACCAGTGATCTCTAATAATATCTGATCCATTTAAGATGTGAAGATCAAGAAAATAAATGAAATACTTAAAAAGTTATAAAGTAAAATATTTAACGACAATTAGCTAGCTCGTTTCATCTGTGACTACAAGACATATCGATTACAGTGAGTCTACGAATGACTTTTAATTAATCGAATTCTTCTTTAGTTTCATTTATTTGTTTTTTTCAATTATGAATGTACATATCATCACTACTTAAATTTCATTTCTAACCGCAATATCTTATGAATCATAAATATTTGATTTTATTCACGTTTAATATTTTATTCTAAATCAGTTTTTCATATCAACGCAACACTGTCATGGAGATAATCATTCAATATACCAATGATGAATTCATTAATAATAAGAATCAAGAAAGAATGAAAGAAATATATTTAAAATGAGAATAAATAGAAATGTTTATCAAATCACCTGTAACTGCCTTGACGATAAAGACTACTACAGCATGTTGATGATCTTGTTAATGAAGCAGGCACAACAGTTAAAGGAAATGATGTTGGATTACTAATTATACTATCTATTGATTCTGGTTCCTCATCAATTACAGTTGAAAAAAATATATTTTTTTCACTTGATAACTTCGTTGATGATTTATTCGGCATACCATTGAATTTTATATTAGTTTTCTAATCGCTTATTACTTTTATATATTAATAAATTCTTATTGAATTGTAGTTAGACGCGATTAATCTCACTTAATATCCATTGGAATTTAAGTATTTACTAAAACCAGAAACAAAAAAAATAACAAAATTAAATAATAATTAATATACATACGTGTTTCAGCTCGTAAAGTTAATAAATGAATGATGAATTTAGTATAATAATAAAGAAAAAATTAATAAAATTCTTACCTAAATAGATCATGCGTTAATTAAACGTCTCATTTATACACACATAATCAACATACATTGGTTTTGATAATCACGCGATTCTTATTTAATTCAATTGGGGATTACATTATATCATAATTGATGCCAATATCAAACATAAAATATGTATCCGTTTATTAACTGTTACACGATAAACGGAAAACTAAATTTGTCTAAATCAACTAATTATTTGTTAAAGAAAGGTATGCGATAGTAATAATCATAGACACAAAATCTAGAGTCAAATCAACTGTACTGAATCATGAATTGTATTTAACCAAGTCACCTACACACTAATCAATTTAAATAGAAATGATAAATGATTTTCATTTGCCAACATCTGACAAATAAAAGAGTTCTGTTTTGGTTATTATTTGTTAAAACAATGTTTGACACTTAATCCATTTCACTAAAATATATAAAAATATGATTAGAACATTATAATTAGAACGAAATTATAACAAAAAATTTAAAAAGAATCATCCACAGAAATGATTTAAAACTGAGACCACTAATATATGAATGTACAACCAAATCAAGTCAAACACTGAATGTCTGTAAATTTTGCTCTCTGATCCCATATGATTTTAATACAATGCTATTTATCCATCGTCAAATGGCAACCTATTAGTTTAATTTCAATTATACATTGGTTTCCATATTATTACTGTTATAACCATTGAATTTAATTTGAACAATTACAAACACTTTATTATCACATAATCATAACATCGTTTCACTACAATTTTATTTAATACATTCATTCATAAGCACATGATTAAAATCGTTTTCTTCCTTTACGTTTTGGGCCAATCGAGTTCATTCAATATTGCACTTTTAACTTAAATAAATATTAATAAAATGATCGTTTCAAGTAAATGTTATACGTTTGATGAACTTAATCTATTTTAATTTTGTTATATAATTCACATTTAGTTTATCATTGAAGATACACAGTATATCGTTTACTCTTAGAAGATTCTAAATGTGAATATTCATTGTGATCACTATACAATATCAATTAGTCGACAGTTGTCAATTACAGTAGTTTTACTTCTCATTTGGTTTTAGCTTTTTAGCTATTAAATTTGATCTAGTTAATTATGATTTAGTTGTGATTTATTTATTTGAATATCTTTTATTTTTTTCTATGTTTTGTTATTACACTATGCTAATAATTATGTATGACAATATTATATGAATGCATTTCAATGGTGTTAATAAATAAATTTCATTTGTTTTATGGTTTTTAGACCTTGACTGTATTACTGTCCTTAACCTTGTGCAATGATTATGTCAGTTTTATGGTAAATTAAAATAAATCATTTGGTTTGATTCTTGATCACTGTTTACCGGTGAATATATGAACTAGCGGATATTTACTATGATTTATAGGGCAACGATATTTTGGGGAAATGTTTCATCACAAATTCATTATCACATCCGTATATAATGTACTGAGAGTATTATAGAATTCATTTGTGTATTCACTCGTTGTGTTTATTGGTCAGTTGATGATAATTTAATGTATGTAATATATGATGATATGGATGAGATAGTTCATGTGCTACTGTTTACGATTATATCAATTTTGTCAGTTCATATATTCAAACGAAAGTTTCGTGTCATAATTAATATTTTATCATAATTTATTTATTTAATAATTCTTTATTTGTTGTTCAGTTTAAATGTCAAATGAAATTAAATTTAAAGAATTGTTGTTTCTATAAAGGAATTACGATATGCAATATTTTATATCAGTATTTTCGTTATGTTATAAATTACTGATTTAATTGAAGGTATTAATATCTTCGATTAGCCAAAAGTGCTAATTGTAACGGGTGGGTATACGGTTCATTATTTATCGGTTGGGTAGGTTTCGGAGTAGTGGGTCTTGGTGTAGTGGGTCTTGGTGTAGTGGGTCTCGGTGTAGTGGGTGTCAGTGTAGCGAGTTTCGATAAGGGTTTCTTTCGCTTAATTATCCTAATTACTTTAATTTTCCGTTTCGGTCGGCTAGGTTTTGGTTGATCTTTTGAATGCTGTACATTACAAGTACGTTTTCTCCTATTTATATAATCATGCAATAAATGTAAATCTTGATCTGTAATTGGTGAATCATTTATCCGCAAATTTTTTAATATTTGTGGAACTTGGTGCCGTTCAAATGAGATTGCTATCCTATTTTCAGAACGATCTACAGTTTGACCTAACACCATAAGATTACTAAAAACAATTATACATGATAATAACACTAAAATGATAATTTGACTATTTAATATCATTTCACTTGTTTTGTTTTTAATAAATTTTAGTCCAATGGTGTTAATTTATTGGATTTTATTTGTTAAATGACCTTTAAAGTTTACAATTCTCCTTTTATACTTGTCACATCGTTCTTCAGTGAAAGGAAGTATTACTGAAAATTAAAATATTTTTTGATTGGCAATTATCCTGGACATGTTAAATGAAAACCAATAATTTTTTTTTTTATTATTAATAATCCTCTATTTTCTACTTCAGTATACTATACAAGTACATAATTTTCAATTTTAATCTATAAAATTTACTCAATATTATTTGTTTATTTAGTAGCAAGTATACGTAATTTCTCATAAGATAACAATATCTTAAAACAATTCCTCGGAAAATCTGTGCATTATTCCTATAAAGATTACACTTAAAAGACGAAGATAACGATTAATAATAATATAATCTGAGTAATATTTAAAATAAAAACATGTAACTGACTTCAACAAACTTTTTCTGTTTAAACTGAAATATCAACCAGGAACCTTTACCTGTATCACACTAATTATTAATCTTATAATTATATGATGAATGAAGTAAAGGAAAGTATTATTTACTTCATTATTTTATATAACAGCCTTTGTACAACAAGTAATAAGAGCAATAGATTCCTTTTTCCAATCATCATACTGAGATAGTAATAATACTATTTAATTAATTGAAATACAATTAAACAATTCGTCGTAGTCAATGTTATTGCAAATAAATGCAATACCATCACTTACTATTCGCGTATTAGATAACAATTAGCATCCGTTATCCCAATAAATAATGGCATTGCAATCACGAGACCACAACGAAAGTCGTACTATCTGGCTGACGAGCAATAGTTTAGACTCTAAATAAGTTAGCACCAAGAATTGTGATACTTTTTCGCTTTTAAATTGTGGATATCAATGGATTTGCGACTGAGTGAAGTTGGATTACCATCAATTTTGCTGTCATGCTCGAATCAGTTGATTTGGTTAATCAGTGCAGTTGTATGCCAACGGCTGAAGTTGCTGTAAAAATTGATAGAGCAAATCGGCTCTGGAAAATGATATTCCAGCAAAACAACCCTCATTCAAATTCTCTTTCAAAATAAGAAGAAACAGAAATACATTTAGACAATTTTAATAAAGATGCCAAATATTTAATCATTTTAAACGTTGATTTATTATCACATATGATTTATATAATTCAACACGACAGTTTTATTTTAATATTAAATAAGTATTACATATCAATTGGAAATATTTTACTTCACTTTAACAATATTCTTGTTGATGTCGCCAAATGTATTAGTTCGGTTAACTCTTAAATTAACTGTAGGTGCCTTTGCTGTCAGATTAAATGCAGATTTTTGTTTGATAACTGATTTAGATACATTTTTATGATGTAATCCTTGAATAGCAGTTTTATTATGGGCTAAATTAATTTTGAATTTTAATTATTAATAATATTTTCAATATTAAACTAACGAAAGTTCATAAGAATCCCAATTAATTATCTTTAACTAATATTACCTTTTGATGCAGCTTCGATTGTTGGAACTGACATTATAGCAATGTATGCCCAAATAAAAATGAGCAAAACGCTAAATTTAATAAAATGCATTGCGTTCCAAGATTTTTTTCTTTTTAAAAAACAAAAGTAATTTAACAATTTAAATTCAAACGAAACTGTTTACAAAAAAATGATAAATTTTTAGTTGGAGAGTCCTGTTTTATACCCGTTTCAGTTATTTATTTTCCAATAATGATGAATTCTAAAATGTTACTGATTACTTTTAACGATTTATTTTTCTTAAATAAGAAAGTATTAAATTTTAATTTCTCTTTGTTTTCAGTACGATGACGTGCATTTGTTAACTGATATTTTTATCATATACTGTGAAACAATTGTATTAAACTATGTTTTACATCTAAACATTTATAAATTATTTTTGAATTTATCCTTTGTTAGTAACCTCTAATCTATTTACAGATGAATAATACTTCTCAAAAGTATTTTATTTAAAAATATTTAATGAATAGGAATGTTGTATTCATGAAGATATTTATAATCCATAGAACTTAATACAAATAAAATCCACAATACACAACGTAAAATGTATAGTAATATTTACTTAAATATATCAGACATTTGTTTTGAATAAACCAATCTTTCAGAAAAGAATTATTCATTGATCAGGAGTATTCGAATTTAATTTTAATGAAACATTGATATATTTTTATATAAAGAATTGGCTCAATAATTTAAATAGTTCATTCGTTTAAAATGTGCATAGATTTCTTGATATTTGATTAATTTATTATATAAAGGTGTATCATAATTCAAAAGAAAATTTATAAGTAAATCAGTATAAACATGTAAATTATTCCTTGTAGTTATCTGGTTAACAACGTTAATTAAACTTTATGACAACCTCCAATTTACATCAGTGATATTAGTATTAAATTCATCATCATCTACTCCATTCCAGATAAATTACAATTATCACTTATGTTGTGGCTAAAATAAAATTATTTAAATTCTTTTCTTTATTCAACAGATTATTATACATACTGCAGTTCATAATTTTGCAGAGATCATCTTTTGATATAAAGTTAGCCATTAATTGATGAAAGAAATCTTTAACATCGGTTAATGTTTCCTTGAAACTGGATTCCTCATTACCTGATAGTTCCGGATTAAATGGAGCAGCAAATGTATAGGCGAAGATTGCCAGAAACACAATACAAATTTGTTTAGAAATCATCTTTTACAATTGATAATGCGGACTTAGACTTAGACAATTATTAAACAGTACACTTTTCGGAATTGATAGCACACTCCAATTGAGCTGAGAATTTATACTTCAGATGCCAGCCAACATCAACTGTCTTTACAACATAAAATTGAATAATTTAAGAAGTAAAGCAATTAGATATTGAATTTATCTTACATATGATACCAATACGTTATGCCAAGTAATGGCTAGTAAATACATTAATTAGTTATATTTATTAAACTGTTTGTTAAAATTAAATGTACATAATATGATGTAATTGATTTATAACTTACTATATTTGATATTTTGTTTTAAATTAAGAATAATCATTCATAGATGCATATAGAGATTAAGCATAATACATGATAAACAAATTATATTGAATAAAGCTTTTGTTAAGAATTTATAAAAATCAAATCAAATGTAATTATTGTGTATACACTCCAAAGTTGTTCGAATATATAGCCGCACAATGACAAAACATTTAATTGAGCCTGATCTGAGCCTGGAAACTAAATAAATAACAATTTTTTTTTTCAAAAATTCACGTTTTAGCTGATACCGTTACCTTTTATGGCGGCATCAGCTCAGATTCGATAAAAGTTCTTATGGATATTCAAAACCTATCAAATGTTTCAACACTAGTCTGGGTCTTTTCCAATGTAATTCCGATGATCGTTTTGTGAATGTCCATGATAAGTGTCCGTGATATTTATGTAATTAAATTAAAAATTTGTATTTTAATTACATTGCAGTAGTGAAAAATGATTTGATGTCCATCCAACACTAAGAAAACTACAAGATGATAACTGGAATTTCTAAAGTATCAAAATAGTTGTTGCAATTCTGTTTTAATGATTACACACAATCAGTGGTTACAAAGAAAATTAACAATTTTAAAACCAAAAGTTTCAAAATTGTTGTTGTAATCAATGCTTCGTGTCAGTGTATCAAATTGCATTAGTATTGGTGAATTCATCTTAACACTGAGACAACTAGAAGCAAATTACTGAAAAACCAAAAGTTCCAAAATTGTTGTTGTAATCAATGCTTCGTGTCGGTGTACCAAANTTTTAAAACCAAAAGTTTCAAAATTGTTGTTGTAATCAATGCTTCGTGTCAGTGTATCAAATTGCATTAGTATTGGTGAATTCATCTCAACACTGAGACAACTAGAAGAAAATTACCGAAAAACCAAAAGTTCCAAAATTGTTGTTGTAATCAATGCTTCGTGTCAGTGTATCAAATTGCATTAGTATTGGTGAATTCATCTTAACACTGAGACAACTAGAAGCAAATTACTGAAAAACCAAAAGTTCCAAAATTGTTGTTGTAATCAATGCTTCGTGTCGGTGTACCAAAATGCATTTGCATTAGTGATTTCCATTCAAAACCAAAGAAATTAAAAGAAAATTAATTAAAATCCAAAAGCTTCATTTTTGCTGTGGTAATATTTCTTTTTCAATAGTGGAAAGTTACTAATATTAATGCAATATACACCGACAGGCAACAGGAATTACAACAACAAAAATGAAACTTTTGAATTTTCAGTGATTTTCTTGTAGTTTTCTTAGTATTGGATAGAAATTACCAATACCAATGCAATTTGATACACCGACACGAAGCATTGATTACAACAACAATTTTGGAACTTTTGGTTTTTCAGTAATTTTCTTATAATTAAAAAAATATTTGCGCTTACAAAATTCTTTATTTAATCGAATATCAATGTATTCAATTAAATTGCATCGATACCATTAGTTCATTAATTTACAATTATTATTACCATTAACGTTAATGATAATGATGATTAATTGATTATCTAGTCAATGAATTAATTTACAAGTCTGGTATTGATCAGTACCACCAAACACTAAGAAAATTACTTTCCAAAATTATTATTGCAATCAATGTTATGTGTCGGTGCACCAGTATGCTAACATTAAGCAAACTATAGAAAATTCATTGATTTTTGAAAAATGTTATAATACAATAATTAAAGATTTTTCTTGTTCATTGCATTGCCAATAATTTTTATTTGCTAATTAACACAAAATACATATTCGATGATATTTTATGATAATAACATTATACACAGTAATATTTGATTAAGTATATAAATAAGAAAATACCAAAATAGAATATTTAAGGTGTCTTTTCCAAATTAAATTATTCTGTTGGTGGTGCTGTTGGTGGTGCTGTTGGTGGTGCTGTTGCAGGTGCAGCAGTTGATGCATCATCAGCCGCTGAAGATGGTAAAACTGGTGTACTACCTAAAATTGAATAAATGTAAAATAAACAATTGTAATTATTTAATTATCACCATTCAGTTACCATTGCATTTTACGATACTACACCAAATTAAATTTGGTAATTTTTGCAGTTTATCGATACCATCCATAACCACTTTGCTAAATTCTTCCCAATGAATTAAACTACGATTATTTTTGTTTTTTTTGTTCACCTTTTTCAATAAATCCATAGCAACTTTAACCTTAGCATTTAAATCTTTTTCCAATTTTTGAAATTCCTTAGTCAAATCCATTTTCTTTTTATCATCCATTGGTAAACTTCCCTGAACTGCTTTTTGTTTTAAACTATCCAATTTGGCAGCAATGGGACCAAATGAATTGAATATTTTTGAAAGCAATTTTTCTTCATGTTTGTTGAGACCGGTAGTGTTCATTGGAATTTGATGTCCATTTATATACAATGTTGTGTTTTCAAATATTTTGGCTTCAGTGTTTGCCAAAACGGCCAACACCAATGTAGCAATTGCTATGACTGTCATTATTTTGAATTAAAATTAATTAATGAATTTACAACAGATTTATAACTAAATTAGTTAGAAAGTATTCTCACTATGATAAATATTTGAAATTGATCAGAGCTTTTATACTTTGAATTTTTGCTATTGAACAAGTTAAATTATGATCTATGATTAATTCAGAATTATTTCAGTAAGTAATGTGACTTGAATATTTGTATTAATTTATGTGCCCATAAATTAATTAAATTATTGAAACTATGTCTATCCTTGATATTACACTTGAATTGTCATACATTTTATTAAGCAATTCTCTCAGTTTGACTTATTGGTTTTGATCACATCGTTGTAAAAACTAAAAACTGTGTAATTTCAATTTTAGATTTATAGATCTTTACAAAAGGAATGTAAGAACTTCATACGGTTTTTGTTCTTACCACGTAGATATGTTGTCTTACATTCATTAATTTTTCTTTTTACAGATGCGATATACAGTAGATAATTCTTAACTATTAAGTATCACTCTATATGTAAAATCCATTATAATACTTTGATTAATGCTGATAAATAGATAGATTTATTAAAAAATTATAACTGTTTTCCAGTTTTTTTTTCCGTTTAAAGAAAGACACATACAACAAGTATTTAGAAGGTAAATTGCTATTTGATCCAATCTGGTTTTATTCATCGGCATCCTCAGTAGAGAATGGAAATGGGGTAAATAAGGGAGTAGTAGACTTATGTACCTGTTGGGTGGTTGAATGTCCAGTATTGCTCTCTGGTTCAGGAGTCGATGGTTCTAAAATGTAACAAAGATATTAATTTCAATTGAATATTATGATAAATTATGAATTCTATTTACCACAACCCATAATGTTGCAAAGAACAAATTCCGGAATAAATTGTAATTTGTGTAAAGCATTTTCAATCAAATGATAAACGGGAACATTATTCAAATCAACACCACCACTGCGTGTACGGGTTTTAATTTCTTTTTCTAATTTTTTGTTGGCATGGTGAACGTGGTGTTCAATACTTTTAGTCAGTGCATCCATACTCTTCTTATATTGATCTTTTCTAATAGGGTCCATTGATCGACTATCATGTTTCACCTTTTTAGTTAAGATATCTGCCTCTTCGATTATTGGTTGCATCTCTGACATTATTTCATTAACAATTTTCCTTCCACGTGGTGTTAAACTGGATGTATCAATATCAGCCACTGGTTTACCTGCAATCTCTATATGAAGTTTTGGATCCACCGGTTTAGCTTGAGTGTAGGCAATGAATGCCACAAGGAAGAAGCTGAATTTTAAAACACCCATTTTCCAAAGTAGTAATTAACACTCTAATTGATATTAATACTGCTTTACTAAATATTTGAATGTGTCCAATAGAAAACTCACTGTTTCACTGATACTTTGAGTTGGATTTCTTAATCATTTTATATAAAAAAGTTAGACATTCAAAAATAGCTTTGGCTAAAAATTCGGTAATAGAATTTCAAATAGCAGTAGTCTGGAACGCCAGTAATATCATTCATTACGGCTGGTATGTCTCAATATTTTAATTAATGGTTATAGGATAAAACAATTTTACTAAAGAATATCTGCATTCTGCAATTTCAAATAAAAATGGGAAAAATTTTAGTTTTATACTTCCGGAAAATAATTTGAATGTAGAGACTACCTTTGAGCGAATTCTCTGCTACTTCTCTTCTTGGAACACATAACCTCAATTGTCTGTTTATTTACCTTTCTGCCGTACAACGAAAGAATGGTATAAGTGACACGGCTCTCGTTTCGAGATAATCGAATCTTTATTGTGTATTTTTGATTTTTGTGTGTACTTGTAGCATTTTAAAAATTTTTATTCTTAAATTTTACCAATTAAAATTAATCACATTTATTTGATACTAGATCAGATAGATAGAAAATTAGATGAGTTTTTTTAATATAATAATAACTCATATAGTCGTAACTGTGCACTTATACCATTCTTTCGTTGTACGACATACATAACAAGTCGAAATATTATTGGCTCAGAATCAGTGCAAGCGGTAGTACCGAAAAGGTGAAGAAAAAAATAACTAAAACTAAAATAGTTTTAAGGCGAAGAAAATAATAATTAGTCACAATGATCAGTGTTAGTAAAACGATAATTTAGAAAACATGTGGAATATTGGATATAATTGTATTGTTTTAGGTTTTAGGACGGAGTCTCCGACCGGTGATTAGCGAGCTCGTGAATCCGACAAGAACGGGACTTCGATTGATGACAACGGAAGCTCAGCATGTAACACCAGCCACTTCAACCCAAGTACCATCTGCCCAGGAGGTAGACAAATTGTACAAACGATTGGAAATAGAAATCAAAGGTTCAGATCCGGCTGTCTTGAAAAGTTATTCGTGGTTTGCAACGACTGCAGCTAATCACTTGGGAATAGATGTCGGAAAGTGGTAAAACAATCAAATTCATTCCGAATAAAAGAACTCTAATAATTTCCATTATGTTTTAGCTGGGCAGCACGTAAACCAGAACATAATCGATTTACATTACTAAAATCTGTATTCATTTACAAGAAACATAGAGTGCAATATGAAATCCGTACTTATTATCGGTTCATGCATTTTCATAAGTTGACTGGATCGACATTGGACACTTTCTTAGAATATATTGAACGAAATCTGCCAGAAGGTGTTGCACTAAAAGCTACCAAAGTCGAAATAAGTGAATTACCTGAACATTTAACAAAACCACCAGAAGCCGTTCAGAAATCGTAACTTAGGGATTAATAGTAAGTTTGTAATAATAGTGAGAAAGTGAAAATAAAATGAAACTGTTGTTTTACAATAAGTTTATTTGATTGATTATTGTTGCATAAATATTATAAGTTTATCTTTCCTTGTGGAAGTTCTTTTCTTCTCAATGAATATTATACTTGATCTATATGAATGTACCATTCATTTCCATAGTGGTTGTAGTGACCGTTGTAGTTGTAGGACTAGCAGTAGTTGTTGGCTTATCTATTTTTAATGGAATACAATGAATTTAGATTAACAAAATGAAAGTTCGAAACAACGAATTAATGTAATATTAATAAGCATATACCACATCCGAAAATACTGCATTTAATATATATTGTAATCTCACTCAAACGTTCCAGGAGCATCTCAATTATTTGATATAATGGTTTATCTTTTAAATGGAAATGGCGTAGAGCGTATAGTGATAAATGATTCAGTTTATCCTTTTCAGTATCAGCAATGATAAAGAACTGCTTCAACTCTGGTATTTTACCGCGAAGTGTATTAGTATCACTGTGTTGTGTTTCATTGACAATAATATGATCGAATATTAACATTAATTCAGCTTTTGATTCAAGTAAAGTTTTGTATAAATAGCGTCCATGATTGGATAAGGATCTAACATTTATCTTAGCCATTTCCTTTTCAAAATAAACGGAATTTTGAGATTTTGCTTGACAGTAGGCCAATGAAACACATAACACAATTATTAATTTCAAAGAAGACATTTTTACACTTTTCTGTTTTTTAAATTTAAATTATCATTCACTGTTGTGCTATAACTTTCCACTGATTTCATGAAAATCTGACAACGGCTTTTATATTGGAAAATTTCTGCATTGCTCTTCAAAGTATCTGGGTTAATTATTGATTCTTTAAATTTTTCTGTATTTTGTTGAATCATTTTAAGGAATTTTACCATCATGGAAATTGCAAGAAATTCATAAATAGTTTAAAAATGAAAATTGTTGTAAAACATTTAGATCAATGAAAATATTTTAGATTCAATATTATAGCAATGTAATACTTTTTAATACTTATAAATTTAGATTAAATGATAAACATCATAAATTACGACATCATCATTTGATTATGTTATCTGTTAAATTAATTACCAATAAAACTTCGGACATTCTAAATTATAACGAGCATTGAATATTAGCGCGAGATAAAAATACGCTTAATATGTGATTTATATGAAACAGTTTATTTTAAATCGCATTCCAGTAAGGTTGTATTCAATACTTTCAGCATTGTTTTTTCTATTATTTAAACCGCATTTTTTCAATTGGCCTAATTTTATTCAACAACTTAAAAATGAATAATCGTATAGCACTTTGTACTATAAAAACATTGCAAAAGTTAAATCATCAAACACTTTGTACAATTGCAAATCAAATAAATAGTCAAAAAGAAACGAACAGATTATTTTCATATACAAATGAGGGTGGATATGTAAGACATTCACCTTACAGTATCACTGATTTACCTGAAGAACTACCATTACATCAATTGGTTTGGCGAAATGTGAACAAGTGGCATAATAAAATTGCATTCGTAAGAGAATTTATTTATTTTGTTTAATGAACAAGTGCTTAAGTTTTAAATGATCTTTAATTTTAAATAAAAGATTTGCTCAGAGACTGGCAGAAAGTATACGTATGGCAAATTGAGAGATCATGCAGCAGCATTTGCAATACGTCTTCAACATGAATTTAAATATACTAAGGGTGACACTATTGCAATTTGTATGCCAAATGTACCTGAATACCCAATTGCTATGTTCGGTGGTATTGAAGCTGGTTGCATTGTAACAACAATGAATCCAACATATACAGCCGGTTAGTATAAATTTCGTTTCTAAATTTTGCAACGTCATAGAAGCAAAATATTCATTAATGTTGCTCATTATCAGTTAAATGAGTGACGGAATTCTATCATTATAATTAATTCACTTTCATGTAGAGGCCAATGAGGCCAATCAAATAAACATAAATCGTTACAGAATCAGACATTTGGACTCTAAACCCTATAAATTTTTTAAAGTGTTTGTTAATCGGACAAATTATAAATATCCTCCAGTATTGAGCATAATAATTTTATATTAGTAATAATTTGTAATCATTTGAATTATAGCTGAAATTTCGAAGCAGTTGATCTTGAGTAAGGCCCAATGTATTATCGGTTTAACTGAAAACTATAAAACAATAAAGGAAGCCTGTGAATTGGCCCAAAAGCAGATACCGATAATTTGTCTAAACACTCTACCAGGTGAAACCAATCCAACTGAAACTATTAATTTTTTTCAGTTAACAAATACTGAAGGTAAATTATACTTAAATTAAACCGTTTATTATTAAATCCTTAACATTGCAAATATTATTTCCTGTAAGGTGTTGACTTTAGCAAATTAATTGAATATGATTTCTCGATCGATGATATATGTGTTCTACCATATTCATCTGGTACAACTGGTTTACCCAAAGGTGTGATGCTAACACATAGAGCATTAGGTACTAATTCCTTTCAAACTCAGGCGCCCATATATGAGAGACCATTAGTTAAACCGACAGAGGGAAATGATCAAGAATGTTTGATCAATGTTCTGCCATATTTTCACATCTACAGTATGAATTGCTCACTAATCACATCAACTCGAATCGGGTGTAAAAACGTGTCTGTGAAAAAATATACTGCCAATCATTATGTTGATTCAGTTAAAACGGAGAAAGGCACAGTTCTTCATACTGTACCACCAATTAGTGAGTCATTTATATATAATTTTGATTAATCTTAAAGAACATTTAAGTATCTGATTCATGTCTTTTTTAGTGTTGATGTTAATTAATACAGAATCAGTGAAACCAACGGATTTAAATACAGTCACAACAATATTATGTGGTGCCGCTCCACTAGGTGCATTAGATGTGGATCGATTCTTTAAAAAATTTTCCGATATTGATTACATTCAAGGATATGGTTTAACAGAGGCATCACCAGTAACACATGCATCATTTCGTGGGTGTACCAATTATTCGACTATTGGAAGTCCATTACCTCTGTCTGATGCTAAAATTGTAAAAATCGATGATAAACATGCATTCGGTTTAGGACCAAATGAAGTTGGTGAGCTTCTAGTCCGAGGGCCAAATGTTATGAAGGGATATTTTGATAACAAGGAAGCAACAGATGAAGTGTTAATTGCTGACAATTGGCTACGTACTGGAGATTCAGGATATTATGATGAACAAGGTTTCTTCTACATAACTGATCGACTTAAGGAACTGATTAAAGTGAAAGCATTCCAAGTAGCACCAGCTGAACTTGAGGAGGTAATACGAGATCATGAAGGTGTTCTAGATGCAGCTGTTGTTGGTGCACCACACCCGAGACATGGTGAACAACCACGAGCTTTTGTTGTACGCCGACCAAATTCAAAAGTAACAGAAGACGATATTAAAAATTATGTAGCAAAGAAACTAACAGCATTTAAACATTTAACGGGCGGCGTTATTTTCCTTGATGAAATACCAAAAAATGCGTCAGGTAAAATTTTACGAAGACAATTAAAAGAACAATATTGTCAATGATTTCAATCAACTTATACATATGTACATTAATTACAAAGATACAGATTTGATATCACTCATTTTCATAGCGCAATTCTTTGTATTGTTAATTAATAATAATATTATCACAATTATACTGTTAAACAAACTCTGTTCAATCGAATTTATTCAAAAATCAGTGTAATAAGTTGAATATTGTGTCAATAAATAGATATAGAATTGATTAATTTTCAATTTAAGCACGAATTGGAATACCAGTGACTTGATTAATCCATGTCAAGTAATTGGCAGTTCTAACATATCCAGTTGGATGTCCAGCAGTGCAACCTTGGCTGGAGATGAATGATACGACACCAATTAATGTATTAATATTACTTTCAACGATTGATAATGGGCCACCGTTATCAAAGGCGCATGGTCCTTGCATATTGTATTCACGTCCTAAGGTACAGACTGTAGAGTTAATAACAATTGCACTTCCATAAGTTTGAGCACATTGCGTATTGGAAATTACTGTAACTGGTGCATAACGTAAATTCACTGAATTGGTTCCTAGAATATAATTATAATATCCATTGATTGCAATTATTTAAGATATTAATGGTAGATATCCATCCAATAGCTTACCAGTATCACCAACACGTCCATAACCAACGACGGAACCAACAACATTCAAGAAAGTAGCTGATTGTTGTGATCTAGCTGGTAAACGAATAGTTGCAATATAGGCATTCGTAGTCAAATTAACTGGTAAACGGATCAAAGCTAGATCATTGGCGAATGTTTGTGGATTATAACTTGGGTTAATGGTGAATGAATTGCTATTGGTCTGAAGCAATGGATTACTCAATAAATTTGAGCCAAAACCAAGTTGAGCAGATACCAAACCAACAACACAATGAGCAGCAGTTAAAACATATTGTGATGATATTAAAGCACCTCCACATAAAGTAGTGCCACCGTTATTCACAGTACCGCGAATGGACACAAACCAAGGGAATTGTGTATTCGTTGCGTTATATCCATTAACAATTCTTGACTCTTGGTTACCTAAACTGTTACCCTAGAGCAAAAATGGTACACCAATGAAATTCGCTATTAATCCATTGAAATATTAATTAAATTACTTGCACTATAACAGCAATTGCGGCAATCACTAAAACGAGACTCTTCATACTGGTGGTTTAGAACTAATAAGGAACTTGATCAACTATCACTTTAGAGACTACTGTGGTTTCCGTTACTCCGGTGCTCTCTATTTATATTCTACCGTAGAAATATTATTCGAAAAAAACAACTTTCAAGTGGTGTAAAATTACTCATTGGCAAATTGATAACGAAATTCATTTAATATAAACAAATTAGTCAGTTAAAATCTAATCAAGAACTATTTAGAAATTCATACGATTAGATAATTGATTTATTATCGATCATGTCTAACTGTAATAATTAATTTCCGCTTTATCATTCTGTTCAGACAGTGAGACAATTATAAATAGAACATTCACCCTTTTTTTCGGGTACAACAGATAAATTTTATGTCCATAATCGAAGTGTGTAAGGTGTCAAGTATATTCTAAAGAAAGTATACATGTATCTCGAAATTACGATATCGATATGTTGTCACGTATCAGATCGTATCTACTTGCACTACATAACAGTAAGTGGTTCTCTGTATTTTCACATGTTTTACAAACCATTGATTAATTTCACTGATTGAAATACATGAACATTATAATTAATTAGAATAGAATGTTTCATTTAATAATTTTATATTTTTCAATTTAGAATTCGATGAATGATATGAAATCAATAAGTAAACATAACAGAAATTAATAACAAATTTTTAGTTTATTCATAATGAATTTTATTTAATTTATTTCTAGAAATTATTTTCAGAAATTAGATAAAATCATTTTTAAAAAATTTCAATATTTGTTTTATCTTGGATCCAATCAATGAAAGACGATAGTCGAACATATCCACCAGGAATTCCACTACTGCACTTGTTGCTGGCCACAAAAGAAACAATACCAACTTGTATGTGAACTTTTTTGAATGAAACGACTAAAGCACCACCAGAATCACCTAATAATAAATTAATTTTCTTTTAGATTTTCCACATAAGAGGATAATATTCTGATTAACATTGGCTACCTCCACAAGTTGAAAACAACGGGTCATCATAACCAGTAGCACAGAGTGTTGAATTTATTACTGATCCTGGTGTATAGTATTTTGCACACACACTATTTTCCACAATCTGTACCGCTAACCATTGCATATATTGGGATACTCTAATACCTGATATTCACCGAATTATTAATGGATCTAATGGATCGTAATGTTATACTTTAACTCACTGTCATCGTCCATTCGACCAAAACCACTAACTCTTCCACTGAAACCAGCCCATGAAAATCGATGTATGATACGCCAAGGTAAACGAATTGGTTGAATATAGTCTAAGACGTAATTAAATTATATGATAAGAAAACATCTGTAATTTTCATTATAAAATAGATACCATTATACTGAACATGTCCCGGAAGCTTTAGCAAGGCGACGTCATTATTCTTCGTTATATCATTATATTCTGGATGAATGATAGGCACGTATACATTTAAATCAAAAAAAAATTCTATCCGTGGTGCCAATAAATCTATAGATCCAAGTCCAACTTCAACAGAATTTAACCTGTTGCATTAATTATGTTATTACCAAATCATTATATTATGTACCAATTAATATATTACCCTATTAAACAATGGGCAGCTGTTAAAATCCATTCATGATCGATAAGTGATGCACCACACAGACGTTGAGTTTCTTTTCCTTGATATATAAAGTTGCCTATTAAAGAGGCATGCCATGGAAATTGGCCATCCGTTGCATTAATGCCACCAATTAAACGATTTGTCAATTGAATATCAAATAATTCCTCCGGCTTAACACTGTCGCACAATAAGAATATTGAAAAGACAATTAAACACCTTTTACACGTTTCCATGTTTTCAGATCCAATGAAACTTCGGAAATAATAAAAATAATCAACGGATTTCCCTTATACCAAATAAATATGATATCAAAATACTAAAATACAATTAAACACCATTTGAAATTTGATAGACACTTTAAATACGATAACGATAACAAAATATCAATTTTATTTCATTTTAATTAATTAATTAACGATCTACTATCAGCAACACACACACAATTGATAATAAAAATCTATTATTAGATTACGCAGATATTATTTACAATTTATTCATTTATTAAGATTATCATTTGAACAAATTTAACAAATTGCTTGTATCAAATATCGATTTAATACTACCAAAGAACCCACTTTCAGAACTAGAGGCACTTTTAATCCACTTTAAGTACTGGTAGACATTTGTAAATACAAGTACATCATCCATTTCGTCTCTTATTGAAACTGGTAAACCAAGGAGGGTAACTACATTGGTGGATGATCTTGTATAAATGAAATTATCAATTTTACCTTAAAATTACAATCAAATTTAAATTAATTAGTTTAGAAAACACATCATTTACACATCTATACATACTACTGAGAAATGGATTATTTTCACCCTTTGTGCATAATAAGTTTTGATTTTTTATCTCAGAATGCAGTTGCACTTTATTATTTTCTAAACAATCTGGTGTTGACAAAATGTTGGTCTGCCCAAATTCTCTTGACAGTGATGATATTTTAGGACCTACAGTTTAATAGTTACCATTAATGTATCTATATTTCAATTATTACCTATTAAATTACCAAAACCATTAAAATTATTTAGCCCAATTGAATAAACTTCACTCTTAATTAACTCTTTACTACACGTGGTTTTTGGTAATGACACTATTGCGGCCTTACCTTCAAAATAAAGAAAGAAAAAATAAACAAAATATAATCAATCAAGCAAAATTTAATTCCTTTTTGATTAATTAATTTAATTTACTCGTATATTCTTTAGCTGATTTATCCAAGTTTAATTTTAATATTGCAACATCATCAAATTGTTTCTTCTTTACATAATTATCATGAATTTTAAATTCCTTCACAGTTACATATTCCTTTGGTAGCCAACTAATTGTATTAATTAAATTGCCATTAAATGCAACACGAATTTTTTGCGCAACAATTGGAGCACCATTCCTTAAGTATACATACGATTATACATATAATTATTCATATCACTTTGTAAAATCCATTAATTTACCTTAGAAGGTAATGTGCCGTAGTCAATACAGTATCTTTTTCAATCAATGCTCCCATAAAAACATTGGAATCAGTGAAAACTAAACATATCCAATTATATTTTCCAAGCGCCAGTTGTTTTTCTTCACAAATACACGTAGGTACACAACAATAAACAGTAATTAACATAAATAATAATCTAAACATTTTCAAAATAATTTATCTCGCGTTTGAAGATTGAAAACTAACCAAAGTAGATTTTTACTATCTCGATTTATAGTTTTTTTTATTATAGAAGTAGATATATTTCATTAAATTAGTACTGAAAATTTACATTTCATTGAAAATTTAAAGAAGACATTTTATAATTTCCTCTTCCGTTCATTGGCTAAGTTCTTTGCTTACTGGAAATCATTTGATGTGATTTATTGTTTTTGATAATCATTGTTTCTTTAAAGGAAACTGTGAATACTTCCCAAATGTCACTTTTAACATCCATTAAGTTATCGTTTAATTTTAATGTGAAGCAAGTGTTTATTGCATCTGTTGGTAATTAATTTATTTTGCTGGTATTTTATTCGTTAAAATCCAATAAATTGAACCTAACGTAGGCGATATACGTATGGGGGAGAGAAAAATAATTACGAATCATATCTTTTTTCATGAGCTATCTAATGTCCAATGTATCACCCACTATTTTATCTAAAGCTCTTGGTAGTGAACTCAGCGAAAAAATACCGTTTGCATAATTTCAATTTTATCAATTCTATATAATTTTCATAAACCAGTTTTATTATGATGATAATATTTTTCCAAAAATAGCCAAACGTACCATTAGCATGTATTGGTATGTATTCATTCATGTCTCAAATTCGCGATTATTTTATTCAGTAGTCTGGAGTGTTTAGTTACAGATAGACAACATTGTTTACGTGCGGTTTAATATAGCCGTAATGTTATTAGCATTAATTTTAAGTCTCCTTGCAGCATTCATTTGTCATAAATTAATTAAATGGCAAAGAAAAATGGAAGTGGGTGATAAATTTCCTGGACCAAAAGCAATTGGTCCAGGAATTGGTAATACTCAGTTATACTTTTTGAATACTCAAGGTGACTAATATTGCTTATCAAAGAGTGAGTCAGTAGCTAATTTTATCTAATTTATAGATGCATATGATCGTTTAATTAATTGGAGCAAAATTTATGGCAGAATATATAGAGTATGGTTTTTAACCGATTTATGGCTTTTTGTTTCTGAACCGAAAGAAGTTGAGGTAATACAATCATTGCGTATTTCATTTGACCTTGATGAAAGTATTTCATTAAATACCATTGAATTTACTTATTATTTTAGAAAATTCTAACTAAACAACAAGGAATAACGAAATCTGATGATTATGATTTCATACATCCATGGCTCGGTCATGGATTATTGACTAGCGAAGGAGCCAAATGGTTTAGCCATCGAAAAGCAATTACACCGGCATTCCATTTTCAAATTCTGGAGCAATTTGTGAGCGTGTTTGATTCACAATCTGATATTTTAATTGAAAAACTTGAGAAAATGAGTAAATTTGGACCAGTCAACATTTTTCCTCAGTTGGCAATGATGACACTAGATGTAATTTCAGGTGAATAACGAGCTTCTATTTGCGTATGTACAACAGTTTTAATGTAAAGAATCATTTTAGAAGCTGCAATGGGAGTTACAATAAACGCACAATTGAACGAAGAAGCTGATTACTGTAGATCAGTTAAAGTGTAAACGTTTTAGCTTACAGATTTAGAGACATATATTTAATGAATATTTTCTTTTAGGATATCTGAAGCTATAAACGTTAAAATTTTTTCACCTCTATATCGTATCCCATTTATTTATAAATTCACCAAACTAGCAAAAGAAGAAGCAGAAGCTTTGCGAATGGTACATGAGTTTGTTGAAAATGTAATACAAAAACGACGTGAACAGTTGGTAACTAATGAAGAAAAACTTGAAGAGGTAGATGACGATACATTCAAAAAAAAGAAAAAAGCTCTGATGGATGTATTGTTGCATGCAACAATTGATAATCAACCACTAACAGACAAGGAAATACGTGATGAAGTTCATACGTTCATGTTTGCAGTAATTTCACTAAATGAATTAAAATATATAAAATTTAATCTCTATCTTTCATCATAGGGACATGATACCACATCAACCGCCTTATCATTCATACTATATAATCTAGCTAGATTTCCCGATATTCAAGAGAAAGTATACGAAGAAATAGAAAGTATATGTGGTAAAAATACAATGTCAAAATTAAACCATAATATCTTGAATGAATTTAAGTACCTTGAGTTGGTAATTAAAGAATCATTGAGAATGCATCCACCAGTACCGTTTATTGGTAGACAAGTGTGGGAGGAGATTGAAATTGGTGATTTCTAGATGGAACAAATTTCTTTGAATATAAATGTTAAAATAACTTATACAATTTTAGATGGAAAGAAGGTTCCATACAATTCTAATGTAACAATCGCAGTATACGCCATGAATCATGATGATGAATTCTTCCCCGAACCGGATAAGTTCATTCCAGAGAGACATATCGGAGAGAGCGAACTACATGCATTCACCTACATACCGTTTAGTGCCGGACATCGAAACTGTATTGGACAGAAATTTGCTCTGCTGGAGACGAAGTCAACGCTAATAAAGATAATTCAAAGATTCAAAATCACCGTTCCAGATGGATTTGTACCAGAAGTATACTCAGAATTAGTTCTCAAATCACGAAATGGAATTTTGCTGAATCTGACTCCCAGAAATTAAAGTCCAGAGATTATTTTATCAATTCCATATTCAAATATGTACGTAATTGCATTAATGGGGCATAATTATAAAACTAAAAAACTCGAGGGAAACTAGTCTTTCTTACCTTTGTGAACAGCAATAATTATTTAATAAAAATTTTGAATTTTAATCACTTGAACTACACCTTCACTTGAACTGCAATTATTCTAATTAATTAAATTGGGTACTAAGCCCATATTTCTTTCGGTTCTTACTTTTACATTTAGTACAAAGTCGACCGTCTATTTAATTCTTTCAGATCAAATTCTAACTTATTTCTACCATTTACCAACTTCTGAGAACTTTCAATTTCACGAAAATTTCACGAACAGACCTATGCAGTGTTGCCAGATTTATTTGTTTGTTACACCGTTTTGTTTTAAAATGAACCATCGTAAACATCGTATGTGAATAAAAAGTGTAAAAATAAAATAAACACTTTTTTAATTAAAAAAAATTGACAATTTTTAATTTTTATGTGGACTCTTTGGTTTTTAGTGTTTTGATGTCGATAGCGTAACTTGCAGTATTCAAGTGATAGACGTAACTATAGGTACAGTATTTAGCTAATTAGCAAGAGAACAGTAAGAGAGGAGTGAACATTTGTGATAATTTAAGGTGATGCTAAAATCGAATCTCATTTACATTTAATTCATGCATATTTGTGAGGAGGAATATATGTAACTCGGCAGTCGAGTGAAGACAATTGCATTTATCAGACACTTCATAATCTCCAAATAGTATTTTAGCCAGAGATTATTGTGATTCATTAATTATATTTTAAATTAGAAACAAAAAGGTAAATAGCTGAATAGACACGCCGCCAACAATGGAAATTGATCAAAATACAATGTCAATATCGCCGGTGATAATTTACAATGTAGTCAATGATGGCGCACTGGAAAGACGCTACGAGCATCATTGCCGACTCGAAATAGAATTAATTGATCCGGAAACATTTAAAGTACAATGCTTTCCAGGTAGGTTCTAATACACGGTCTACCAATTCATTCAAGGATTAATACCGTGCATCTATATACATATATTCGCAGACGGTGCTGGTGATGGCAAATCAATCTTCCAATTCAATGTAACTCAAGACACTGACACGGCCAGATTTGGCAAAGATTCTCAAGTATTTAGTTTTGATTGTGAAAATATTTGTATACGTTTCTATCAATCATCAGGTATTTATTATCTTAACAGCTACTTTATCTCAATTTATTAACTTGTTATCATAATTATTATATTATCAGATGTCCAGCAAGTCCGAACTATGTTAGATAAATTAAAGGGTCGTAATTTACCGTCTGTTTTCAATCAACGAACTGAAGAAACATCAGCATCACAGTACTTCCAATTTTATGGATATTTAAGTCAACAGCAAAATATGTTAATGGATTATGTTCGCACGAGCACTTATCAGAAGGCTGTGTTTAATAATTTATCGGATTTTGAAAATAAAATAGTGCTTGATGTTGGTGCTGGTTCGGGTATTTTATCTTTCTTTGCGGCCCAAGCTGGAGCTAAAAAGGTGTATGCCGTGGAAGCAAGTAATATGGCACAGTTTGCTCAACAATTAGTTAAATCGAATAAGTTAGAGTCGGTGATTCAGGTGGTTGCTGGTAAAATTGAAGAGATTACGTTACCCGAAAAGGTGGACATTATTATATCAGAACCAATGGGCTACATGTTGTATAATGAACGGATGCTTGAAACTTATATTCATGCAAAGAAATGGTTAGCACCTGGTGGTAAAATGTTTCCATCACGTGCCGATTTACATGTGGCACCGTTTCGAGATGATGCTCTCTATAGTGAACAATTTAACAAAGCAAATTTCTGGTGTAACACTCAATTTCATGGTGTTGATTTAAGTTCAATGTATAACTATGCAATGAAGGAGTATTTTCGACAACCGGTGGTCGACACATTTGATATCAGATGCTGCATTAGTAAATCAGTTAGGCACAGTGTGGATTTCTTGACAGCAAATGAATCGGATTTACATAAAATTTGTATGTTATTTATCAAATATTATTTGGCTAAGAAGAATTTATTACTTAATTAATATTTTGCTCTCTAGATATTCCACTTGAGTTTCATATTCTTGAATCTGGAACATGTCACGGATTAGCGTTTTGGTTTGATGTCGAATTTTGTGGTTCAACACAACAAATATGGTTGTCTACGGCACCAACGGAACCGTTAACGCATTGGTATCAAGTCAGGTGTTTATTGTTACATCCTATTTACTTGAAACAAGGACAATTGGTCACTGGAAATGTATTGTTGGTAGCTAATAAGAAGTGAGTAGTTGCTTTAGGTGCTTAGTAGTTGTTTTTCTAATTAATTTTGTGGGTGTATAATATGATTTTAGGCAAAGCTACGACGTTACAATTCATTTAAATGTTGAAGGCACTCTACATACGTCCACAAATACAATGGATCTTAAAAATCCTTATTTCCGATACACGGGTAGCACAATATCAACCACTGTTAATCAGAATTCAACGATTACATCGAATACGGAAAGTGATTATTGGAATACAATAGAGCCACAGTTTACAAATAATAAGAACAATAATCTCAATGGTGTGGTTTTTATTGAAAATATTTAAATTTCAAAATTATTCAATGTTTTGTTAACTTCGGTTATTTTTTAGCATATAATTTAACGAATGGTATTGAATTACCATCACTAGATATATCATTGACGTTGAGTAATACAAATCTGCTAGGAGCCGGTATGTAAACGGATAAAAATTAAATTATCTAAAGTGATTTCGAAGTTCATATTTGTTTGATTTTATTGTAGGCAATCCTCAGCCCGATATTCATCCAGGTTGCATTTCAAGTACTGGTCGCGGTGGTGCCACAGCGATAGTAAACATGAATGGTCAATCTAGTGGAAACATATTGCCTGCAAATGTGATTAATAATACTGCAAATCTACCATCAATTGGATTGGGAACGAGTGGTTTAGGGAGTATACTAAATAATGGATTGGCGAGTGTACCGCTAGGAACCGGTGGATTAAATTTATTAAGTGGTAATTTAACTCAGGTCGGTGGAGCAACAACAAGTGGTTTAATAGCCGCTACTTCGACCCAAAGTGTGGCACAACAACAATTAATTGGAGGGGCGATTTCACCATCCCTATTCATTACAACCACAACACCTCTAGTTACCGGCCCAGGTGCAGCATCTGCATTCCAACAACCCGGAATTCAACCGTTGGATTTAAATTCATTACTGGTAGCACCACAGGTCATTTTGGCACCAGCAGCTTTGTCCTCCGCAAACGGGGCACCGAATCCTCATCTTTAGATTGACAGTTATTTCATTTTAATTAAACATGATTAAGAAATTACATTCAATGTTATTTATCTGCATTCTGCGTTACGTTCATTTAAAAATTTTTAATATTGTCAAAGCATTTAGATTGAAAAGAAATTAATTAATAATATGATTATAATATAAGAGAAAGCAGCTCATAAAACAAGCAATTTTTATTTATTTTTGTTTTAAAAGGGATGAGTGAGGGTGGATTTTCAGTTTTTACACCAGTAAAGGAGCAACACCCAATTTCATTAGTAGACAAAATGTTCATGAGCCATTTTGGGAATCAAAGAGAGAGAAGAAAACTCATTTACCCACTCATTTTCCCTCCCCGAAGATAATGTTCATGTATGATTATGTAATACGACCCGAAATTCTCCTATTGATTTTTACTCCGAATGTATTGTTTTTTTTGTAAAATGTACTAGTTTGGAATATAGAGTACCGTGTACGTGGATTAATTTGTTTGAAACTCCTCTAAACAGTGAATATATAAATATAAAAGGAGCCTAATAATTTTGATTCTCAACGCAGGTAATATTGCGGCACTTACATCCCCAGAATAATTCCTACGACCATTAAGAATTGTTATAAATTACTGCTCAGAGCTCGTAACGAATACAACCGTTGTCCACCTCCTTTCCCCGTCGCATCAAGTACGACGCAAAGTAGAAATGTACTCTCGGCAGTTTACCTACTGAGTTCGGGCATGTCAAACATCAGAGGCGCATATTGAACCAATTACCTTGTTGACAACAAAACAAAAAGGAGTGTTTAAGCCAAGTTAAAATCTCGCTTCCAGTCATATTAGGTTCGTTAAATATTGCATCTAGTGCATATTAGAGTGCCGTGTGATAGCATGCCACTACATTTATAAAGGAGTGAATTAAATTCCATTGTTAAAAGTTTTATTATCGATTTGCAAAGGCAACATGGAAGAGCTTGTGTTTATCAAACAAGAGCCTGAAGTTACCGAAGCAGAAGAACATTCATTCGAGTTACTGCAGTTTGCTGGTGTCTCAGAAATTCCTGTTTGGGATTCTATTAGTTTGGAAGATCTTGTCCCGGCGACCGCGACAGACGAGGCTGATGATATTTTAAAATCAGGCGACCCTAAGCGTCCATTTCAATGCTGCTATTGTGAAAAAACATATACGAAGAAGTCGCATGTCCGGCGTCATATGTTCGTACACACAGGAGCGAAGCCGTTTCATTGTTCATTCTGTAATATGCGATTCACCCGAATCGAATACAAAAATCAACATGAACTTTCGCACTTTGGCAATAGTGCGAGTTCGCCAAATTCGAATGAATCAGAATATGATAGTCTTTTAGTACCGACTGGCGTAGTACAGGTCAAAGAGGAGCGTGATACCTTTGACGAGTTTACCGATTTATTACAAACCGCTAGTACACCCTCAAATATTAATCATGAAAAGACCTACAAAGCAAGCAGCACATCCAGTACATCAGTAACAAGAACACCTGGATTACCAAAAACATATCCTTGTGGCATTTGTCCGAAAACCTTTGCTCGGAAAGATCATAAAATTCGACACGAACGAATTCATACAGGTATTCCGTCTAAAATTTTAATTCAATATTAATCATTATAGGATGGTAATAATTCTATTTTTAGGAGAGAAGCCATATGAGTGCAGTATTTGTGAAACCAGATTCTCACGATTAGATAATAAAACACAACACATGCTTAAACATTTCACTGAGAATAATCCAAGCTCAAAATCTGTAAAGGATTCAGAACATTCAGGTGAACTAACTCCGTCTGAAATCGCATTCAATGAAGCGTTAAAAATCACAATTCGTGAAATGAATAAAAAGAAAATGAAACGTAGAGCATCGGAGCACGCATCTGTTCAACCAGCCCCAAAGGCTCAACAATCTTCTAAAAGTTTACTTAAATGTAATTACCCAGAATATGATCGAAGCCAACCGCCCTTTGAATGTAGCGTATGTAGAAAATTATTTCATCGCAAAGATAATTTAAATCGTCATGAAAAAATTCATTCCGGAGATAGACCTTACAGTTGTGAAATATGCGAAAAATCATTTGTTCGTAAAGACCATAGAGATACACATTTTGCTACCCATTCCGCTAAACCTGGAAAAAGAAGAAAATCCGTCAGCGTAAATTCATTGAATTATAATAATTCATCTAATCACAATATGGCAAATGTTTTACATAGTGTGAAAAATGAACCAAGCGCATTTGATCAATTAATGGATGACCCCCAATCATCAAATACGTTTAATAATCCATTAAAACCAGTTCAATTCAAATCATCTAAAGAAGCTGAATACAAATGTGAATTTTGTGGTAAAACTTTTACAAGAAAAGGCCATTTGGGGCGTCATAATTTTATTCATACTGGAATTCGTCCATACAAATGTTCACAATGTTCAATGACATTTGCTCGAGCGGATTATCTAAAGAACCATATGCGAAGACATTCAGAAAATATAATTTATTCATGTAAAATCTGTAAGTTATCATTCGATAATAATGCTGAATGTGTGAATCATGTTGAGACCCATAATCAACAAACATATGAACCACCGGTTGAAACTAATGCTAGTAAATCATTGTTACGGCCAAAGTCGCGTCCTTTTGAATGTGATCGATGTGACAAGTCATACACGAAAAAGAGTCATTTAAACAGGCACTATTTAAGTCATATGGGTCCAGTTGAAACGGTGAATGTATTACCCAAGTGTCAATACTGTAATAGAGAGTTCTCACGTACAGATAATAAAAACGCACACGAGAGAAACAATTGTGCTCTACGGAATGGTATACCAGGAAATGTCGTATCAAATGTAAAAATTAACAATGAATTTAATTCCAAATTACGACCAATGACTAGAAGTAGAAGATTAATTGCCAGTTAGGAGATTTGATTAAATAATTGTTATCTTAACCATTTAGATTTGCATGAATCTAACAACTTGTGACCTTAACGTTCAATACTGATACTAGTTATCAGTATAATATTATTTTAATTTTAAATTATACTGATAATTTTAATTTTTACATCAGTGATCGTATAAGATTAGTTAAGATATTGTTTAAATGTTAAAATAATTTGATTTTAATGTGTGGAATTGTGAAAAACATGCAATTAAATATAATAAAAAAGTAAACATATAACTGTTTATAGAAGATATTATTATATCATTTTATTTTCTATGTCTGTTTTACACATTCACTATATTTCCATCATATATTAATATCCTTATTAAAATCTATATAATCATGGTTCTTGAAGAGACTTATTGTTAATTTAATGAATATGTTATGAACGCACCAGATTTGCATTTTTTATCACTTTCCAAGTGACATTAATATGGTAATCATTTATAAACAATGATTAATAATTATAACAAAATTTGTGTGTTGTTGTATTAGCATGAAAGAAAACAAATTCTATAAATTTAAAATAATTATCATGACTATGTTCAAATTTTTATTGTCTCAATTCATAACTATTTGTTTTATCCATTTCTCTTACTAAATTTAAAATTATTGAATATTTTTAAATAATATATAATTACTTTTACAGCAATGTGAATTCCTTAATGCTAATTAACTCTATAACTTAGTGAGGCAACTCTTTATTCATGATAATGAGGAATTTTTAAACTGTATTTTTATTTTGCTTTGTTCATTATTGTGTCTTGTTTGTTTGTATTTTATATTGGTTATTATTATAGAAATTTTATTTTAATTACCAAGAATAGATAGATGTAATCATTTCTTACAATCTAACTAAACACAGAGTGGCAAGTATCGTAATAACATTCAAAGATAATTTAACAGCACTGCTTGATTTTTGTTTGGCTGGAGCTAACGTAGAATCACTTGACGTTGGGCCAGCTTGTAACACCGTTTGGCTTACTGAAGCTACATCACTTGCAATTGGAGTTGGAGTTACAAATGGAGCTAATGGTACACCAGATTGTGTGTCAATAGGTACCAATGGGGCTAAAGGTACAGGTGTTGTTAGATTGGTATCGACCATCATTGTTGTTGAATCCATTTGATTGATTGTTGAGACTGTAGTTGCATTTAAACACAACGGATTTATGGTAGTTGAATTGCAAGCATCACCAGTACAATTCACTGGTGTTGAACAATCAATAGGTGTACCACTAACTAATGGAGCCAATGCTACTGGTGTAGTAGCCTCCATTGTTCCATTTGCTACTAGCACATTTGTACTATTTTCGGCTGCCGGTGGTGCGACAGATGCTGTAGCATTACTTGGTATTTCCGTGCCATTATGATAATGATTTACGATGACCGTTTTTTCCTCACCTGGCTTCAATGCATTATACAATGATAAACCTCCGACGCCAACTAATAAGGCATTTGTCAATCCACTGCCACCACCAGATTTAGTTTCATAATGGTTTATAACTGGGACACCTGGAGTACCAGCTGGATATCCAGGTGCTTGTTGTGAATATCCAGGAGCTTGTTGTTGGTATCCCGGTTGTTGCGGATAACCGCCATTCGATTGATATCCTGGTTGTTGAGGATAACCGCCATTCGGTTGATATCCTGATTGTTGAGGATAACCGCCACTCGGTTGATATCCTTGTTGTGGTGGATGACCAGCACCTAAAGTTTGATGACCTGGTGGACTCACTGGCGAATATTGTGGTGGTGCTGCATTATTGGTATATGGAACTCCAGCGTTAGATGAATATGGCGGTGGAGCTTGTCCATGATTTTGGACTGGATATGGTGGTGATTGAGCACCTACGGGGGTTTGTGCTCCAGAACCAAACGGTGCTTGATTGTGTTGTCCGGTTGGATATGGTGCTGAATTAACATGATTCACTTGTTGCTTTTGGATGCCTTCGTTTTGTACATTCCAGCCAATCGGTTTCGTTGCATCACTGTGTGGCATCACTGGAGCACTTGGTGTATTTGATGGCATTTGCGAATGTGGATGGGGATGAGCTGTCATTTGTGGTGCCTGTGGAGCACTTGGCTTAGGTGGTGCTGAATGTTGATTCGAATAACTTAGTTTGACCAAATCTTGATTAGAGTTATGCACCTGAGTTGGACGTACATGTGATGGTCTAGGTTTTGATCCACCGTGGCGGCTTGTTGATTTACGGGCACCATTTACATTACACAATGAACTGATCAAAATCAGTGCAGTGAACCATAAAAGTAATATTTTCCTTGAATCCATGATTGGTGTTTTCGTGAAATCACTCTCTTTTTTTAGTTTTTTTTATTGTATCCTCTGATTGTCTGATGTCACTATTACACAACAGTAGCGTTGTAGCTATGTACTCAATTTAATCATGAACTTATTTAAATTTTACAGTATTTAATTCCTCTATAGCACCAAGGTAATAACTGAAGGTTGATGAAATACACCGCAACGTAATTAGAGAATTTTACTTATTTTAATTTGGTATTTAATCCATGTATTGTTTAATTAACGCTTTTTAACAGTTGTAGATAAATATTACAAATAACTTTCTCGATTTCTTTCCAAAAAACAAATTATAGCTTAAACTTGAGCTGAAGACACATACACTAAACAATTTGATGAAAGTTAAATATTTAGTATGATGAAAAGATTTAAATTACAATTGAAATACGACCATTCGCGTATTCAATTAAATTGCCACTGTAAACTGATCGAAGTATAAAATGCAACTGCCTGTTCGTTATTATTTCGCGGTCTCTTAGACCGTAGCCTGATGTTTTGCCGAATACAAACAATTGATGATGTGATCAATGTAATTGTGATTATGGTAATTAATATTTAGTTGTAAGAATTGTCTATCTGTAAAAAAAAATGAATGAATATTTAATGAAACCAGTGACTAATATCTATCTCCACGTATGGCGTTGTGAAACTTACCCAAAATACAAATTCATATATTTCAAGCGACAAAGTGATAGGCGAGGATCACCATTTTAGAGTAGCAAAATTATTATCATCTGGGTTTTTTTTTCTGCTCTCAAAGATCACTTAAATTGTTGTAAACAACGTAGAAACTGGTTTTTCGAATCATCGACGTCATTAACTTCGTCATAAATAAGCGTTGCACAGTCATAAATTAGTACTTTTTTGTATGTTAATGGTTAGCAATTTTTTTGAAAACGGGCTAAATTGAGTTTACATAAAAACCAGTTTAATAATAATCACCTGACTAATTTAATTTTAAATCCAAAGAAATGTGAATCAAAGTATATTCAAGAAAACGGTTAGAGAGGTGTAAATTCATATAAATTAAATTTGGCCATTAAACGTTGAACAATATCCCACTTCATTCTGAACGGTTGCAATTAGTAGACTCAAATCGACACAATTTTTAGTTTAAACTAACTCAATTTCAATAGTATTTCCATTCAATCGATAAGAACACTAAAATTATAAACTTTTAAAGGACAAATGGATATAATTCGATATTGCGACATAAATTGTAATATCTAAATTATTCAATAGACAACAGCTGAGTCGTATATTTTATTTAAATTTATTTTTAATCTCAAATACATAAATAATTCAAACAACTCTATTCTATGTTCGTCAATTGCAGTTTTATATATAACGCTGGTCTCATTTAAACGATAGCACATCACTTGGCCCTAGTCAAAGAGGTCATTTCTCTTATCGTGTCAATATCGTCGGAATTTATTAGAAACATTCTTTATTTAATTCCGATATGAAAGTAATTTGATCTATAAATGAATTAGTATTTATGATTGATATTACAGGTAGATAAGTAACACGACAGATTAATATCGTCACCTGGTTTATATGTGGGTCCGTCCAATATCGCCGAAACGAGTAGACGAATTCCATTCAGTATGAGCAATTGCTGTCTGAGGATACTTATGTCGATGCCGGTGTGCCTCATAATCTCTCATTACCGCCACATGGGCTTTTATCCTTTGTGTCCGTAGTACACATAAGTAAATGCAAACACCCAATAGTAACACAAAAAGAATTATGAATATAATTCCTACTACCATCCACGCATTTGCTGACATGTTTATATGATTATTTCCTCAATTTTTTTTTTTTAAATAATTCTATATGATAAATTCACCAAAATTGTATTTTAATTACTATTCGTTTTTGTTCCTATGTATTTAATCATACAAAAATATCATTCAACTAATAGCAATTAGGGTTGCACTTGTTACAAATTAGTCATAACGGTAAAAAATTCCATACAGTTTTTATTTTATGTTCACTGGTCACATATAGATGATATCGAAAAATATTTTCACCATTAGTTAACTAATATTTTTAAAATTAATTAAAAATTATTATTAGTCTCTTTTTAATCAAATTATGTGTAAGGCCCTATTAGAATATATTTATAAAACGATTCGATAATGAATTAAGTCAGACCATGTATTTTCCCACAATTAATTAAACGATTTAATGAACCACACACATTGAATAAATTATTTGATTGTTATATTTTTGGAAAACCATTCTAAACTGCAGAAAATTTTCAACTAATTTAATGTGAACTCGATAGCAATCATCGATTACGAATGTATTTTACTACATAAAATCTTATCATTTTGAGGGATTAAGATAACTTTTGATATTTGCTTCTATTTTATATTATTTTTTGTGTAGTTGCTCCTTTTTTTTTGTTTGATAAAACACCGTGAGATTTGAATATAATTTATCGATGTAAAATCGAAAATATTGAATTGAAACGTGAATGTTTCGCATTACCTTCTGGTAGTGTGGCATGAGCTAGAATCATTTCCACATCTTTGTATGAAGGTCTGGTATTTTTTGATAATACTTTTATCTTATGTGGACCATTTGGTACAATTATTTTATCATTACGACGCTTTTTGATTTTATAAAAACTTGAAAATAATTTAATTGTGAAAAAGTAAATAAACTCAATCAAACTGATTAATGATAATCCTGTAAATAAGCTCAGTATACCACCGAAATTACCTGAAAAACATTGATTAAGTTAATGTTCAACATAGGAATTCATATCTCAGTTGATTGATTTTTTCATTTATATACTTACTAACAATTTCGTACCAAGTTAACACCTCGTCAGTTTTATACATCATTGATGTAACCGTTGGAAAATAAACACGCAAAACTGATAAATCCTTAATATTCTCGTATCGGGCGCTAAATATTAAATTACTTTAATTACAACAAAAGTTAAGTGTCTAAAATCACTTACAGTAATCCCCATCTTGGCCGTTCTTCATCATCTATTGGTATGGGAGTTGAAGTCGATTGTATATTGTAATGTACATTAGAACAAGCTGGATAACAATCAGGACAATTTAATGAATCTTCTAATTCTCTTTCAAGTCCAGGAACAGTTCCAGTTGACAGAGTAGGTCTGTAAGTGTTCCACGTAATCTTATACCGACTCAAACAAACAATATCATTCAGAGTACATTGAGTGCCATGTGTTGTACCGTCAGGAAAATTCGTCGGCAGATAATATGGTATGCATCCACACAATGCGAGAATACTACGAATCCGACATTTTATTAAACATTCAGAATAACTGTAATGACCTCCAAATTGATCAAATAATTCATTAGAAAAGAGGCATTTTCTCTAAATAGATAGGATTAAAAATATACATATGAGATTCACAATTGCTTATAAAAACAAATATATAAAATTTAATTACTTGTTCAATAGAATATTTTGAAATCGTAGGTTCAGCAATAACACTTGAAACATCCAATCTCAAAAAAAATTCAGTTCCAGGACTAACTATTGTTTGTGCAAACCCACTAGAACTGATGTCTGGATACGAAATGGAATTGAAAACGTGAATATTAAACCCCTGATACTGTCGCGATGTGTAATAATAATCATCATCAGTCCCATTTAGAACAGCTATAAATCCTTCCATAGGCCCAATAGCATCGGATAATTCTGGTTCATCGATTCTTATGGTGAAAATAAAACATTTGTTAATTGCAATCGATTTTAATCATTAATTATTAGTCTTTTATCCATACGTTTGATCATCTATATTGAATTGCTGGCGTACATAATTAAAAGTACAGCAGAAACCTTCATATGTTTCTCTAAGCTCCACTATATCTGTACAGTTGTAATATTCATTTCGCCACTTGCAATAAACCATAAAATCGTCGCATTTGGGTGACAACTAAATTACATTATATACAATAGTATAAGGTAAATTTCGACGTCAAGCGCACAGGAACAAGACTTACCCTTTTCATAATTGAGCGTGTATCAATTCGATCTGTGTTAGGGTCTCCATCAATGTGATCCAAAAAATCTTGGAAAGCAATCAATTCATCAGTGTTTTCAGTATCGAAATTTAAGTTATGGCCTAGATATCTAAGCTTAGCGTAAATTTCCTCAAAAGTGACGTTGTAATCGGCTTTAGAAACCCTTAAAAGAATTGGAAATTTAGAATAAATATGATATTCATATCAGGAAATTTACAATTCATTAGCGTATTTGACTGCCTCGCTGCGACTAATTTTATTAGCGCTACAGACAGATACAGCAGGAAATGGAACCAACCATACAGGATACTGTTGATCTTGGAGTGTTGTGAAAGTCGGGGTGATAGTAAAATTGTCCCAGGCAAATAAAACACAACCAATAGAGGCAATTGACGCTATTAATATTACTACAAACCACATACACCTTAGTGATAAATGTTAAATAAATTAAAAATTATCGATAGCAGTTGATGGAATTAATTACTTGTTCGCCGAAGATTTGGTTTTATCAACAAGGTGAATCAGTCCATGCATAGTGGAAAACTTACAAAATTCAACGGCCACCTTATTGAATACATCGAGAAATGTTGGTCCTTTGGGAATGGCTTCTCGAACTGCTTTCTTCAGTATCCTATGTGTTGAATCCAATATAGAAAATCTTTTCATTCCATCCATGATTTTAAATCAATATATGACTGGAAATATATGACTGTTCACTATAAATATTTTCAACCAAATGGTAGCAGTTTGTCTGTTGAATACAGTGGCAAAATTAAAAAATAATTGATAGTTGTTTGAAACACCCCCATTTTTAATCAAAAAAATCTAAACGGGTAGTCAACGAACATTTTTCGAAAATATATTGCCAGACGATATAAATATTGAAAAATTGTATGGTCACCTGACTGATTCCACACATACCCTCTTATAAAATTGAACAACCAAACAACAACAAGTACTTCGTCATTTGTTTACAAATATAATAATTTATTTGATATATTTGATATAATTTGTATAATATATTAACAAATGGCTTATTAATAGGTAAGGATAAGGGACAACATCAACGTTTTTAGCCTAACACAGTTTATTTCATTGCAGGAACTGCACTAACTGCAGTAAATAGTAAATGGAACTAACAGTGACCCGTTTGGCAATACTTTCCAGACTAGGATTAGTATTCTTCCAATTTATTTGCAACATACTGATAATAGACCATGATGCTGATGCCTTCAGACATCCCAAAGATGAGAGTATTCCTCCCAATAATATAGAATGGACTATTGAATTATTTTTTGGTGGGTTAAGACGATGGGATAGTCATCATTTTTTACATATTGCTGAGCACGGATACACTTTCGAACATAACTTGGCCTTTTATCACTTCTATCCATGGATTATCAGACTAGTGACCAATTGTTTTACATCATTCGTATTGGAAATCAGATTTTATTATGCCAGTTTACTGATTGCAACTGTATTAAATGTTTTAATGTTTACGATGGCTGCCAATGTTCTATACCAAATCACTGTTATGATATACAAGAAAGAGGATTTAGCAAAGAAATCAGTAATTCTTTTCTGTTTTTCACCAACGGGAATCTTCTTCACAGCACCGTATACTGAGACAATATTCGCTTTACTATCATTTCTCGTTATTAAATATTCAATTAGGGATCAATTCATTTTGCTGAGCATTATGTTAAGTTTATCACTAGTTACAAGATCCAATGGATTGTTGAATATTGGCTATCCTCTATATTTCTATTCTATTGCTATTTTGAGTGGAAATTTAAATGGAAAACGTATTTTAAGAATTTTAATGAAAATGATTGCCATATCAGTTTCTTCATGGTTCATATATCAAGCCAGATATAAGTTTGCTGTAACGTCAATGACAACGATGAAAGACTTTCCAGAATATGTTGTCCATGCTGGAATAAAAAACGGATATTTGTTAATGAATCAATGGAAAATAAATTCATTAGACACAAACGTTTACTGGGAGATTCAAGAAAAATATTGGGGAGTTAAACCATTCGGGTACTGGCAACTGAAACAAATTCCCAATTTTCTAATTGCCTTGCCAGTAACCTACATTCTGATAAAAGGTATAATGAAATTTGTGAGCCAATTGGTGCAACATTCAATTACCGGATTAAACAACTCCAGTGGAATATTGAAGATACTTGATTATAAAAATTTAACAATTCGACTATTGCCATTTTATATGCATATTGCATTTCTTATAGTCTTCAGTTGGATATTCATGCACATTCAAGTGACCGTGCGGCTTATAGGTTCAGCTAGTCCAGCTCTTTACTGGATAGCTATGGAATTGATTCAGTATCCTTATATTATAATAAGGACTGACGAATCCCAATTATGTCTGAAGAATGAATTGTATAGTGTATTAGCTCCAGCTACAATTCGAAAAAATTGGAAAGTATTTGGCTGTTTTCTTATGTATCCTATAGTAGGTACTATATTATTTAGTAATTTTTTGCCTTGGACTTAGTTAATGGTTTAAAGACTGTGATATCTGACCTCTCCTTACAAATAAATCAAAATTTGAAACATTGTATTCGGAACATTTTTGTTTGATTTCATTCATAAACTCGTCAAATATGCGTACGCTCGTAACCTTGAGATGAATACCGGCATTCATCGCGAAACAGCTGACTTTGTTTACAATTGAAGAATTTGTAATTTGTAGTTTGTGGTAAAGTAAAAAAATCATTAATTATTAATTAATTTAACTAAAGTATTAAACAATTAAAAGCTAGAATAGTAACATAAACAGAATAGTAATCAACAGTATGGGAAAACACAAAAAATCTAAACATCATAGAGAAGAGAGGCCTTCAAGTAGCAGGCATCGCTCAGATTCATCCGATTCAGTAATTGTTCAATTATCAATACCAAGTATCGTGACAAATATTTATTACTTTCAGGATTCAAATCGGAAGCACAAGTCTAAACCATCCAAAGAAACAAATAATGAAGAAACGAATTTATTATACTTTTCTTTTACGGACCACAAAGCCGAATTGAACAGGGTATTAAAGGGCTTCAGTGCAAAGGAACAGATTGTAAATGACACAGATGATTTCTGGTTATTTGTAAGAAAATACGAAAATCTGTTGAAAAAAAGTGGCCAAGTACTACTTCCGGATAGTGATCTTTATCGACAGAGTTATAGTGAAAGCTCAAAAATTTATGACAAATCTTACAACACTAATTTAATATTAAATACAAAATTCGATGAACTATATGCCAGGCTATCCAATTCCGAGCGGTCTGCCGGAAAAATAAATCCGTTGAAACTACGACAGTTTTTGATGATGGTCATTCACTATCTAGACTTTAAGCAAAAAGAGAAGTTCAATAAATTAAGAAAACTGAGGGAATGTCAACATAATTTACCGGTGTACCAGTACAAAAATGAAATCATTGAGAGCGTTAAAAACGAACGAGTAGTTTTGATAGCTGGAGACACAGGATGTGGAAAATCAACGCAAGTACCTCAATATTTGTTTGAGGCTGGGTTTCAATCGATTGGTAATTTAATTGTTGCCCATTTTGAAGTGATCTTTATATCTCTCCTAATTTTAGCTTGCACACAACCCAGGAGAATTGCTTGTATATCGTTATCAAAAAGAGTTGCCTATGAAATGCTCTGTGAGTATAGCACGGAAGTTGGATATCAAATACGTTTTGAGAGAAGTAAAAGTACGAAAACGAGAATTTTATTCATAACAGAAGGTTTACTTTTGAGACAATTGGCATCTGATGAAATTATAAATCAATACGATGTGATTGTGTTAGATGAAGTACATGAACGCCATTTACATGGTGATTTTCTTCTTGGTATCACCAAATGTTTAATTCGGGCTAGGCCAGAACTGAAGTTAGTACTCATGTCAGCGACGATTAATATAAAACTTTTTTCGGATTATTTCACTCAAGAAGAGGCTAAAGTGATTGAAGTTCCAGGTCGTTTATATCCAATTAAATTACACTACATGCCTCAGTTGCGAGATGTTGGCATTCAAACAGGTCAAAAAAAAACAGAGAAAGTTAATCCTGAACCGTATATACAAATCATGCAAATGATTGATAATAAATATGAATCTAGTGAAAAAGGCGATATTTTAATATTTATGAGTGGACTGAATGAAATCACTACTATTGAAGAAGCTGCAAAAGAATATGCTGAAAAGAATAACAATTGGATTATCTTAACTCTTCACAGTAGTTTATCAATAACTGATCAGGATAAGGTAGTAGTAATACATGACTCGAGTAAGTAATTTTGGGTAATTCTTTTAATCCGAATTTTAGGTATTTGACTATGCACCCGAAGGAATGCGTAAATGCATTATATCAACTAATATAGCAGAAACATCCGTAACAATTGATGGAATTCGATTTGTCATTGACTCTGGCAAAGTAAAGGAAATGAGCTATGACCCAGTATCGAAAATGCAAAGGTTAAAAGAATTTTGGATATCAAAGGCATCTGCTGAGCAACGAAAGGGACGTGCAGGTCGTACTGGACCTGGTATTTGTTATCGTTTGTACTCTGATAAAGAATATGATGAAATGCTTGCTTATTCAGCCGCTGAAATTCAGAGGGTTCCATTGGAATCGTTGTTATTGCAAATGATTTCGATGGGTCTACCGAATGCTAGATTATTTCCATTTATTGAACCTCCACCAGCTGACAGCATTGAAACTTCTATTAAATCTCTCAAACAGCATGTAAATTAAACATACTTTGTTACCGATATTATTGATACAAATTTTTGCATTTTACAGGATGCTCTAACAATTGATGAGCGACTAACATCACTTGGCAAAGCTCTATCGAAAATACCAGTGGACATATCGATAGGGAAAATGCTGTTAATGGGGTGTATTTTTCAACAACTACAACCAGTTCTTACCATGGCAGCAGTACTCAGCGTGCAGTCACCGTTCACAAACAGAGCATATAGAGATCATGAATGCGAGGTAACGTAGTTATCAGTTAATGGGTCATTCATTAATAGTAAATAATAATTTTGTAGCGAGCTAGAAGGGATTTGGAATCAGATCATGGAGATCCAATAATTTTATTAAATGCATATAGGGAATGGTTGGAATTGAAACAGGCTAACTTTAATCGTCGAAATGCTGAGAATCCCAAAACCTGGTGTCGTCGCCGTGGTTTAGAAGAACAAAGGTTCTATGAAGTAACGAAACTTAGAAATCAGTTTCAGGATCTTTTAACGGAATGTGGTTTAGTTATGAAAGAGGATACAACAAAAATGAGTAGTTCAGAGCGAGCTATACGAAATGGAGAGTTGCGTCAACTAAGACAATTGAGAAGAGAACATAAAATGGAAGCACCAAGAAAGCGTAAAATTTTAAAAGCAAATGAATATGGTAATGATGATGTTAATGATAATGGTGGTAAAATGGATATTCGTGATATTGAATTTCGCATTAGTCACGATTCGTCTAAACTGAATGTAAGTTCAATATTTATTACAGTACTATTGATTATATCGATAAATTAATCTTGATTTCTAATTACAGAATTTAGTGTCTGGTGCTACAGCATGCAGTTATCGCGACCTAATGACTCTTAAATTAATTCTAGTTAGTGGATTATACCCACAAATCGCAATTGCAGATGAATTTAATTATCTTAAATCTGTTGGACAACAGTTTTTTCACACTCAAACAAAACCGTTTGCTTCATTACATCCGAATGGATATTTTGCTAATAATGCTCAAATTCTGCAATTAACTGAAGATGAAATCTTGGATAAGACTGGAATATACAAATCCAAATTGCCTCTTAGTTCGAAACACCAACTTTTAGTATACCTGTAAGTATTACAATTCGATATGTGTTATGTGTTTAATTGAATATTTTATTTTAGAACGTTATTAGAAACCACAAAACCATATCTCATGAATACAATGCGTATGCCAGCAGCTCAAACATTATTATTGTTTGCTCACACAATCGACACAAATTTAACCTTTTCTAAATTAGTATGTGATTCTTGGCTTTGCTTAGATTTTCCTGTACCAGAATCTGGTCAAACACTTCTTTTGAAAGCATCAAATCTGAGAAATCTATGGAATAAGCTATTGGAAACAAAACTTGATTGTAACATTTATTTCTTACTATTTGATATTTTATTACTAATATACTTACTCTTTTAGCAATGGATATAAAAGTTGAAGGAGAAACAACAAGCACAAAAAATAAATTGGAAACAGAAGAGCTAGAATATCAGTTGTGGCACGAGTTGTCACAATTTATGAACACGGAGATTTGTTATACTCTCAAAAGATTATTAACTGCTGATTTGAAGGTGTGTATAATGAGTTTGAATACCATATTTCAACTAAAACTTGCATTACTTTTAGACTTTATATATTGCTGATATAAATGATTTACGTACATCAATTGAAGAATTAAAGCCTAACCCATTTTCAGATAGTTTTGAAGTCACATATAATGAAACTAAACGAGGCTTTTACTTAACAGACGTTATAACTTATGGCTGGTAATGAACCAGATATAAAATCATAGTCAAGTGCTAATGTTTATTTCTTCTAGTATCAAGGAAACTGATTGGAGCCTTTCAATGATTGATGATATTTTAGCAATAGATTGGGAGTGCAAATATTGTTCTTCAACCTTTAATGTCACTGGTCTACAGAAATTGCAACATCTGAAAAGTAATAAGATTTTGTAGTATGATTCGCTTAATAATCTTTCATATTATTCATTTTCAGTTTGTGAATCCAGTTCAAAGAGCCAAGAGAAGGAAAAACAGTCAACAGCACCTGTAGCATCTGGATCTGGAACTAATCGTGGAAAGAAATTGCTTTGCGATATTTGTAACAGAGAATATAATTTCACTAGTATAGAAATGTTAAAGCATAAGAAAATTTGTCGACCAATTAAACAAGAACGTGAATAGTATCATTTCACAAAACCAACTCAATATTTTTATTGCCTAATGATCATTGAGCATTTTTCTAATTAAGTTTTAATCAAATCAACTAATAGCCTTTCAATCGACACTTCACCAATTATTTTCTTAAATAACAGTTCCTGAAGCATTGTAGGATTTGCTGCTGATTTAATGCTTGGAAGGATTAATAATAAATGACTAGTTCTAATTGCACCACATTTTTCGAGTAATAGTGACAAAGTTTGTTGTTGCAAGACTGATATTTGATGTGGCGATATTAATTGTGGGTAGTCAGATCGAAATAACATTAATGCTTTTAGACATGCGGCTTCTGTATGATCCAATCGCCACAATATAATCTGATTAATTATATTTTGCATACGATGTGTTCGATTGTCTTGAAGACCTAAAATTCAAATATAATTTGATTAAGAGTATTCAAATATATATGGATCATAATTATACTATTCAATGACAATCCATTAAGAGCGACCATTATCATAAAAATTTCCGACCATGATTCTTCAAGCAATGTAATTTGATCTCTTTGTGGCAGTTGAACAAACGAAGGAATTGATCTGGCCCATTTTACAGAAGCAAACAATAACTGTGCTGCTGTTTCAAAAAATTCTTCACGAACTATATTCTCCGGATGATTCATCGCCTTTATGTTTAAATAATATGAATTTAATTTATTTGATTCTTCGGTACTTGTAACCTCATCATCATTGGCTACACGATTTGGTATCTTCGATATTGGAAGTTGATTATTAATTAACGGTGATATAATCGGTTCCGGTTTAACTAAATGGCTATGATGAGTTCCATGATTTATAGCAAACGAATTTAGAATATTTCCATGTGTAGCTGTAAAATAAGGTGATAATGTTGATTCAAACGGTGATATGACCGGTAATTGTAAATGCATTGAAAGCGCTGGAATTGTATTCGATTGCATTTGTGAAAATCTTCGGGATGAATAATAATCCATTGGCATAGTCAAAGTTGAATGAGATGAAATACATGCACGTGGCGCTCGTTCATGTTGTACAGCTAAGAATAAATAAATATAGAAAATTATAAAAGAATTAATATTTAATTGTTTACAAATATGAAACAGATAAAGAGTTTCCTAATGATTTTGACGGTATCGATGAGCTTTAAGTGGTAACAAATTTCCAAAAATCACCCGTCATTTATGAGTGGAAACAAAAGAGTTCTGGGTAAAATGAAACCAACAGAGGGTCAGGATACATTATGGGAAACCAACAGTATGTATCCGACATGTAACACCATCGTTATGTAACACCGAACCGACATTAAGTAGTTATTGAAGTCATAACCGCATACAAAGTTCAACAGTTAACAACTTACAAATCATATACATCACTACTCTCATCCTTCATTACAATTGCATAGTATTGCAACCATAATTTCGATCAATTTTACTTCCTACAACCACAAGATTTGTCTGATCACATAATGCCATCATTCACACCAAAAATATCTAGTTGCAATTGATAATAAAACTAAAATCTTGTATAACAAATATTGACGAGTGTTAGAGTGTGCCATAGTAACAATTGAAAACATAGAAAACTTTTATGCCGTTGAAATTTATAGAAAACAGCCGACAAGGGGAAAAATATTCACTTGTTTTCCAGATTAAGAATAAACTGTTTTCTGTATGATTTCTTATAACTCTTCACACTGCAACCACTTTAAGTGGTGTGACCAAAACAACTGAATAAATATTTGAAATGGCCAACAATGAATTAATGGATACCCATCAGAGATCAATTAAATTATTGGTAGTTGTGGGTGGGATTTCAATCGTAACGGAATGCGTAATGAAATTAAATCTATTGATTGAGTACTCCCAGTAAACTTATATGGTGTCATTCACACTATCGATCAAATCATCAGTAATAAGATTGTGTTTCAGTGTCACTGTAATTCTTACCTTCTCGTCGCATATTGGCCTGAAGACATTTGGCAAATCGACATGCCTGACATTGATTTCTTCTCGAAACATCAACGATGCATTTGCCACCCTCCTTGCAAACATATTCAAGATTTCTATTTAAAAATTAGAAAATCAACGATTGATTTAAAAAATGTTAGCATAGAAAACTTTGTTAAAACTTACCGTCTTATACTACGTTTAAAAAATCCACGACATCCATCACAAGAGGGTACACCATAATGTTTTCCCGACGCTCTATCGCCACATACTTTGCACAATACACCTGGACTAGAGTCTACCGATGATATGCTCTCAACTTCTGTTGCCATTGATAACCGCAAATACAATTGACTCCACAATAAATGTCCAATCAAATGTTTAATTTCACATAAGGAAAGGCGACGGTGATTAAACTAAACAGTAAGAAACGCGTGCCATTAATTATGATTCAATCATAACGACCCTTCAACTATTCAATTAATTATTAATGATAAAGAACCGAAACTATTTACCGGTTACAGTTAACTATAATTGCAGATTTATTGTATTTAAACGCAACCCTTAGAAAGTCTCATTCAATTCTTATTTCAGCGATTGACCGTAAAGGTGTAGGTGAACGATATTGAAAACGGGGGTAGAGTTTATATAAATATTATTGATAGCACATTAGTAGTGAATTGTACACATACTTTTCAGGCTGAGGGTTAATTCAACCCATAACAATTTGACTTTAGATCGTTAATATAAATATGGAATGTATGTGCACCTTAATGTTATTCAACAATATTATGAAAACAATAAAAATTTATTATGTAAAACGTATTGACTGCGATAATAATCAATCCAATTTGGTATGCATAATTATGGATTCAAATCAAATGATAAAATGCGAATATAATTGTTAGTAATAATAAAATGTTTAATTATTTTATGTGAGATTATTACCATATGGTTTCATCTATGATAATTTTACGTATGAAGTTATTCGTTACGATTGAGAACAGAATTAATTATATACAAACAATGTATCCTATTTCGTATATTTTTTTTTTAAATGCACTACATTATAACATTATTATGACTCTACAAATTTCAATTTATTGAATGTTTCTTTTAGTCTATCATAAATATAATAGCTCCATTAAGACGGTATTGTAAACAGATAAAACCAATTGAATTATTCATTTTCACACCTCTTCATTAATATAATGTCAATAGACTTTGTGGATTTTATCACATATAAAAATTTGCATAAATATCAATTGGAATTTTACGTAATGTCATTGCTTACCATATCCTTTGCAATGACTAATCAAAAATCACTTTATTTTTTAACAAATTTATTAATAATATTGTTGAAAGTTTCTATATTCAAATACTCATAATCCCAACCTTTCGTAAGCAAACAATCCATCATCAATTGGCAGGACCTTTAAATAAAAAAATATCAGTCACGGATACACAGGATGGATAAAAAATTTGCATTAAACCACAAAAGTTTATTAAGTTTTAAACGACCAATAACATTGCGTGATAACAGTGTTTTCCGGTTGAATTGTTTCACTCTTTAACATTGACTTTTGTATCAAAGTAACTGACTAACTCTTATTAAATATTAATTTAAAATCCATCATATTCTCATTCAATGATACACTTTGATTGGAAAATATAAAAGTAATACCAATATCATGTGATGGGGGTGACATAATATTAAAATTATAACAAGAGACAGTGTAGAATTCGCTTCATAGGAAAACTATTGTGAATACACTGTGGCCGAAGGGTGATATTAAATGTACATATGCCAGCTTTCTGATCACGGGGATAGACCAGAACAATTTATTATAAATCTAAATTTTTGTTTATACCTCTGTTACGTGCCAACAATTAGATAATTATTGTTATATTATGACCTGTGTGATTATAAAGTCAAGTGAACAAATGTTCGATCTGTTTCCTATTAAATTTTGATAATAAGACACGCACCAACAACTGGACAAATAATTTCATTTTCTCTGCAGTAAATTAATCGAGCAAGACGAAATTATATATCAATGAAATTATAATAATAATCGAAATTTCAAATTATAATAAATCCGATTGAAACATTAAATAATAAATGTAAGAAATTATTATTTCTTGAACCATTACTTACACTATGTCTTATAGTATCACCTTTATTAAAAAAAGTCCTTATCACTCAATTTTATTAATTGGCTTAATATTTTATCAATTAAAATACCAAATAAATTATATAATCTGTGATTTTGAATTCAATTCATGCACTTTCACTGTTTAACTGCACTAAAATGATTAAATTAGAAGAGTCAATTGAGAGAAAATTATTGCCTGATTGACATTAAAACTAATTCCAAGTACATCATCGTTGATTTATGTTTAATAAATGAAACATATTCTGGCTTTTGGCCCTATGACCGATCATCGATATCACCCTTCAATATTAATGTGTTATCAAGGCGTGGTCTTATCACACGCCAAACGCTTCTGATTGGTTTAACAATATGTAACTGCCTGTCATTACTGATTTATAAAGTTTTCTGTTTAGGAAAATTCTTGGTCAGACAGATTTTACCACCCACATTTAATGTGTATAACAAATACTCTATAATCATTACAAATAGAAAACTATTTATATTTTTCATTTAGTAAACATTTCGATTATAAAAATTGCTAGATGCCTATGTATATAAAAATTGTATATTTTACTTGAAACATGTTCAAATTATAAAAAAATATTATTTAACTTTCAACAATATCCCAGGTTTTATGTTCACCTTTAGTACACATGTCGAGTATTACATCAGTATGTTTAACAGCATTCCGAGCGTGAAGACATGTTCCTGTAGCCATATTATAAATTAATGCTGACCTCTGAATTTTAAAAATCATTGAAATATAGAATCAATCATATTATTCAATATAACACTTGATAATATTGATACTTACATCATCCGTTGGTTTCCACTCTTGACCACCACCCATTTCATGACACTTATTTAATATTGGTATACCTGAGCGATTATCTGCACCTTCTAAGCATAATAGTTTTCCAAATACCAACTCATTTTTATCGGTTATATACCTAATAAAGGAAATATGAACGTTAAACATTGTTCAGTATTCATTGCCGAATGAATTTCACTTACCACATTTGACTTGCAATCCGTAAACAAGGAACTAACTCAAGTGAGCTACCTCGTTTCCAAAATCCATCTTTCTTTGCATTACCCTTAATAGTCATGCATAAATGAGTGTGAGACAATCTTAATTGAAACGATTTTACATAATTTCTGGACCTGCCAAATAAATTTTAAATCAATTATATTAATATATTTAGCTGATGGATCCAATATATGTATTTTAAATGGTACCTTGAGTGCCAAGGTTGAAACTTGGATAATTCCTCACTATTTTTAGCCTTTTTTCTTTCACCAGGAATATCAATTTCTGGATACACAGTATCCAAATACCATTTAAATGATTTACATTTTAAATTTTTCCTCAATGCGATTCGGTCAGAGATGTCTCCATAATCAACTCCTTTGGTTTGAGAATTTTGATTCAGATAATATTTCTATAAAATCAATTAATTAATATAATATAGTTACTGTCAATTAATTTTTGATATTACCACATATTCATCCATCCAAACATAAGCCAATCTCAAAGAATTTCTGGTCATTGTATCTTCGCCAGTAGGTGAACCGTATGGACGGCGCTTTCGAAATACATGACCTACTCTTGAACAGGGTACTAGTAATATAGATCCACCACACTGCCATACACGGAATGATATCTCTAGATTTTCACCACCCCAAATATCCATTCCCATATCATATTCCCCTAATTCTTTAAAATAATTTCTATCGACAGCAAATAATCCACCTGCCATTGTAGGTGATTTAAATGGTCCAATAACTCCTTGAGTGCCATTTATTTCACTGGAGGGTATGGCATCCCACTTGAAGTGTAATCCCCAATTGAATCCACCTCTAACAAGAGGACTTGACGAATAAGCAAATGTATCGGCATTTATAATATCTATGATTGGCATGGCGAGTGCAGTTCTATCTTTCTTAACAACATCTAACAATGGCTCAATCCACCCAGTATTTACTTCTATGTGACTGTCTAGAAAAACTATGACATCGCCGGTAGCTAGGCGAGCCCCAATCACTCGAGATCTAATTAATCCTTCACGTTGATTATTAACATGTAGTCGTATAATTTTGTCAGTACCAATTTTACGAATTTCTTCTTTGACCGCATCATTTAGACTAGACGAGTCACTAGCATCGTTAATCAATATAAATTCATGTAAAATATGTGAAGGAGTTCTCTGAAGGACTGTGTTCATCGATCTTACTAGCGTTGAATCGTGTTCGTTATGAAAGCACATAACAATTGAAACAGTTGGTAGCTTATTCGAATACTTTTGAGATTCACAACTAAAAAAATGTAAGGAGTCAATATCATAACGAAATTCTGATAACATGATAAATTCATATTCACTGTTGATTTCTTGTGTCGGGAATACCTCGAAATTTTCCTATATTATCACTAACTAATACGTTGAAGGCATGTCGTCTATAACCAATATCACGAATCATTTTTTGTTCCACTGTTTCTACTAAACCTAATTCATCTAAAATGCCATAAATCGTATGAAGAAAATAATTGGAACACCTTATAGATAGAGAAATTCATACTAATAATATTGGAATGAGGATCTAATTCTTTAATCAAACTCTTCGGAATTGTTCTGACTTCCTTTGCGAATAATTTGTTCCATGCATTCGGTTTGTTCGTGAATGGACCATTTCCATCTTCGGATTGCAGATCTGTGAGAAATGTCCAGTAGAGGAACATACAGACTGTCCATGCCACTGATGTGATGAAGACTCCAAGCCAAAACGACTTATTCAATCGCGCCATATTTCATCAATGTCAATCTAAAATATAAATTTGTATTATATCAAAATCGTTGCAATTTGGAATAGGTAGGCAATATAATAGAATTCTTACTGTCAACTTGTTGCAAGCAACTTTAAAGGAACTAAAGAAATCAGTTCTGTTATTTTAAATACGGTGCAATCTATCTAAGCACGAGATTCACTTTTAGATTCGATAATTCAATAGCTTAGCCCTTATTCCCTATTCACATTGTGTTTGGTTTGAAAATCAAAAAAATAGTTAAGAAACTTTTAACCAATGGCTACAGACAGTGATAATACTGTATTACAATTTAACAAAATCAGGTGTTTTTATTCAGTTTACGAATCAGATGACCAAAACAGAGGCGGCAATAATATTTTAACATTCTTTTAGAAAACTGACAGCAATGCAGCAAACACGTCTTTAGACTGTCTAGTATTGAAATAACGCAGTTGTAGTTCTTCACAACCACCTAATTTACGACTCTTTGGAACTCGGCTTGTCTTCGAAGCATACAAAAAAAGAAGAAATTAAATTCTCAAATTTTTAGTTTTTACAAATAAATTCTTGTGTAAACGATAGTTTTATTAATTATTTTAAGTGGATTTTAAAATTGTAATCATAGAAAATGGGAGTCCCTAAATTCTTTAGATATATAAGTGAACGGTATCCGTGTCTCAGTGAGTTGGTGCGAGAAAATCAGGTAACCTCGACGCTTCTAATGTGACCCCACACTCAATGGCATTTTTCCGATGAAATTTTCCCATTTGACCACACAAAAATGTTATTTTAGATACCCGAATTTGATAACCTGTACTTGGATATGAACGGCATCATTCACAATTGTTCCCATCCAGACGATGGAAATGTTCATTTTCGGATAACGGAGGAACAAATTTTTAAGGCAATCTTCCACTATATCGATACGCTATTCCGCATGATTCAACCCCAAAAATTATTCTTTATGGCTGTGGATGGTGTTGCGCCGAGAGCTAAGATGAACCAGCAACGTGGCAGAAGGTGACTATAACAGATTGCATACAGTTATTTGTTAATGTTAATTGACGATATCTTCTTAGATTCCGGTCAGCAAAGGAAGCTGAAGTATTGGAAGCTAAAGCCAAACAGAAGGGTGAGAAACTTCCAACAGATGACAGATTCGATAGTAATTGCATCACACCGGGTACCGAATTCATGGTACGATTGCAGGAAGCATTGCGGTACTTTGTTAAAGTGAAAATAAGTACTAGTCCTTTGTGGAAAAATTGTAGAGTTATACTGAGTGGCCATGAAGTAAGTATACTGAAAGATGCTTTCTAAAATACTAATAAACTATATATAATGGATTTTAGACACCTGGAGAAGGAGAACATAAAATCATGGAGTACATACGTTATTTGAAATCCAGTCCAGAATATGATCCAAATACTCGACATTGTTTATATGGATTAGATGCCGATCTAATTATCTTAGGATTGTGTACACATGAGTTACACTTTTCTTTACTACGTGAGGAAGTAAAGTATGGTAAAACGGCGAAAAAAGCAGCAAGTGTTGATGAAACACGGTTCTTCTTATTGCATCTGAATTTGCTTAAAGAGTATTTGGAATTAGAATTTATTTCTATCAAAGATAAGATGCCTTTCGATTTTGATATTGAGAAAATAATCGATGACTGGATATTTATGGGTTTCCTAGTTGGAAACGATTTTATTCCAAATCTACCGAATTTACACATCAATTCTAATGCGTTGGAAACACTCTGCCAAGTATACATGAAAACTATAGTAAATTTAGATGGTAAGATTCCAGATGGTTATTTCTATTAGTGTGATATATATGTAACGTGTAATTGGTTGTAGGCTACATCAATGAACAAGGGAAATTAAATCTGAAACGATTTGAAAAATTCATGGAAAATCTCTGTGAAGTTGATAAAGAATTGTTTGAAGAACACTATTCAGATTTAAAGTATTTTGCAGCTAAAAGAGGGAATGCTTTTGATGAAACATTTGATTCACCCATGGAAATCGGTGACAATGATTTGGATGACCTTATCAAACAAACTGAGGAAATGGTAAGGTGTATCTTGTATTACGTATTATATTCATTTATATAAGCAATTTCTTAGTATGTTGATGATATCGACGATGATGACGAGGATGCAACATTCGAAAAAGAATTTCGGTTGCATAAAATTAATTATTACAAAGAAAAATTAAAATATGCAGCCGTAACAGAGTGAATATATAACATTAACGATGAATATAAAAATGTTTATTTATTGAGTCTAAATTTTTAGTGAGGTATTAGCTGAGCAAGCAGAATGTTATGTACGGGCTCTACAGTGGATATTGCTGTATTACTATCGAGGTGTTAAGTCATGGTGCTGGTATTACCCACATCATTATGCACCGTTTATAAGTGACATTAAAAACTTCAGCCATATTGAATTGAATTATGAAATGGGAAAACCATTCCTTCCCTTTGAACAGTTATTGGCTGTATTACCAGCTGCTAGTAGGAAATTGTTACCATCAGCGTACCAAGATTTAATGACTAATCCTAAAAGTGATGTAATTGACTACTATCCAGAAAATTTTGAAACCGATTTGAATGGCAAAAAACAAGAATGGGAAGCAGTTGTATTAATTCCTTTCATTGAAGAAAATAAGTTAATAAATGCAATGAAACCATGCTGGGAACATTTATCAGAAGAAGAGAAGCATCGCAATACCCATGGTCCAATGTACCAATATGACTATTCTGAGGTAAATACAGGACCTGTAGACAGTGTTAATGTTTCTCTACCGTCAATACCAAACATCTATTGTACGGAAAAAAAAGTGTCTCGATCTGATGTAAGTGTATTGTAATTTGATATGATCGAATTAATTTTAATTTGTTATTAATCAAATGTAGATTGAAGTATCTGAAAATAATTTGAATTTGGGTCCATCAAAAGGAGCATTACGTGATGTTCTATTCCCTGGTTTTCCTACCATGAAATTCTTAAATTATACTGGAAAACTTAAAAGTATTCGAGTGAAAGTGTTTGAACAACCGAGTAGAAACAGCACATTGGTTCTTTGTTTAAAATCTGATATTTCCGAAAAAGATAATGAATTATTGGATATTGCTGAAGAATTAATGGGTAAAGAAGTTTTCGTAGGCTGGCCTCATTTAAGAGAATCTAAAGTTGTTGGCATATCAACAAGTGATCAAAAAGTAACGAGGAGTGGCTTAGAACCTAATGATAAAAATAGATTTGCAATGGAATCGAAAGCAGTTATACTACAGTAATTTTTTATAATATCATTTATGAATTTAACTAATTTAAATCTTACTTCAGTCATGCCGAACGTATGGGAATAGATCTGGGCCCAATCAAGTACTTGGTTCATGTAAATGTAATGACTGGAAGAGATTATGTCTATGGAGCTCAAGGCAAAATGACTTTAAATAAATCATATTCCAGTATTATAATGCCTTACGCTTATCAAGCTATTGTTAAAGATATTCGAGTGCATAATCCATCTTTTGTACAATTTACAAATGCCACAGAAGTATTTACAAAAGGATCAAACATTTATTTAATGAGTACTCCATACTATGGAAGTGAAGGAGTTGTTATGGATTCATCAATTATAAAAACATGCGGGCGAATCAAGAGTGAGTATTATATAGGTTAATTTTTATATATTTTTTGAATTGTAAATTACAAATTTTTAATTTTAGTTGCGATCAATGCATTTCCGGAGCCAGATTTCGAGGAATCGAAAGATATTCATTATGATTTAGAACGAAATTATCATTATTCATATAATGCTGCAAATGAGGCTGATATGGATCCGAGATTATTCAACCGTATTACTGGAACAATTTATGTTATAGCTGGACATAAATCAAGTACAGTTCCAGAAGGTGTTAAAAAGCATAATATTGGACTTCAATTGAAAATGATTAAAGCGGTATGTAAAATTATTCATAATTATCCATTACAATTCACTAATCAGAACTATTTTTAGAATGAAGAAGTGATTGGTTACACTAGAAAACGTGATAACGATTGGATGTACAGTAACAAAACAATCGCAATTTTGGAACAATATGCTGAAAAATTTCCTCGTGTAATTGACTTCTTAATCTATCACGGTAGACCTAATAAAGATCTGTACTTTGAATCAGAAATATTCCCTAACTTTGAAAAAGACCCAGAAAACAATTTAAATAATTTATTGAACTGGTTAAAATCATTGCCGTGTTATAAATCTGAAAGAAGAACTGCCGGAAATATCAGTATAGAACTGGAAGCTCTACCATCTCTTGTCAAGGCTGTGGATAAATTACAAGTAAAATTAAATTAGATAATGTTAATGATAAGAGCTTTGATAATCAATTATTTTTAGGATGAACCATTTAAGAGGGTTATGATGCAAGTAAAACCCCATTTGATTTACAAACCAAATCTATCAATGACATCAAATAATCCAGATAGAGAAGCATATTATAAAATATTTCACAGAGTTGTCGTTGTGAAAGATACTTATGTGGTAAGAATAATTTGGTTATTGATAACAAATATATTTTAAGTAATTTTAATTATTATTATAATGTAGGTACCCGTTGGATTAAAAGGTACCATAATAGCTGTAAATCATGTGACAGATCCAAATCCTGTTCGTCAAGAATGCAAAAATTTGGTGGACATTTACTGTGAAATTTTATTTGATAGTGAATTTCCCCACGGATATAGTATAGAGGGTGTCGAAGGAAACCGCGTTTATAAGGTGCCAACCGTAGCATTAATCAATATAACATATGGACAGAAGAAATTCTCAGCTAACCCAAAACAAGAGAATCCCAAATTCCTTAATGCGCCACCAGTAAACGCATGGCTAAAACCATTATGGGACAAAGATCAAAATCGAAAAAGAAATAATGATAATGGAGAAAGGAAAAGGGAGAATGTAGCATTACGAGTGAATAGTAAGTTTAGGATTTTATACCAGACTAATATTTTAATTAATACATAAATTTAATAATAGGAAAAGAGAACATGCAAATTAAAGATGGCGCCAATAATAGAAAAGGTTCCGCTAAGAAAGAAAAAATCCAACCGCAAGAGGAACCTTCTTTAAAAGAATCTGAAGTGGAATTAAAGAGATTATTAGGTATTGGAAGTATGGAAAATAATGAATCTAATCCGAATCCTATACCATCTACATCGACATCATCTAGTAACTTGATTCCAGTCAAGTTAGAGGATTTGTTTAAGTCTGTAAGTGTTTATAAATAATCACTAGAGTTACGATCGCATATTAATAAAATATTTAGTCTCAAATTAAAGGGCCTCCAACTATGGATCTCCCAAAGCCACCATTAAATTGGACTATGGGAAAACCAAAGAAAAACGGTCAAAACTTAAATGGTAATCATTCACAAAACAATTACAATAGAGGACACAATTCCCATAAGAGGCAGGATGTAATTCAAACTGCTTTCCCAATGCAACAATCACAACAATATTATGGATTTCCTCGTGAACAGGGTAATTTCCAACGTCCACCTTTTAGACAACATTTCCCTCCACCACATAGGCAACAAAATTATGTAAGTATTACTCATCTAATAAATTGTTAATTTATTAAAATGATATTAATAGTACAAGTCTCAGAATCAATTTCAGAATTATCAATCAAATCAACCCAATCCTAATCGGCCAAGAGGACCACAGAAATTAAGCTATGACGGTGGTTCACAAGTGGGTCATGGTGCTTTCATTCCGTTACAAGCAGCCAGACAAATTACTAAGAGAAAAAATAGTCAGGTAATCAAATTATCATACTGGTTAGCACATACGTATATACAATCAATCATTCTATTTTAGGTAACTGAAAAATCTGAACGTGTTGAGAGTAAGGAAGACACACCTTCATCACAACAAAATATAGAATCAAGGCAAAAGGATCAAATTACAAAAGTACAAAAAAATGTTGTAAACAAGAATCACACACCATCAAAGTCATCGGCACCACCGGTTATTAAGTCTCGGATTGGGGCTAAATTTAATGTGACAAAAGATTAGGTATTGTAAAAATATAATCGGATCAATAAACAGAAAAAATACAATACATATTATTGAATATGGATAAAGTTATGAGCATTTGTATACTCGAATTAAAAACGTTTTATCAAATTCAAACGGCACTTATCATTAAATTGTTTCAGGTGTTTTAATGATTATTTCAAAATGAAATAAAAATAATAATTATAATAATAATAATAAGATGAGTCGAACATTATAACGAATGGGTCATTCAGTATGATGCGTTGATAATCCCTATTATGAAATCGTAATCATATTTTGAAGTCAATCACATACATTCTGATATTGTTTTTGCTTATTTTTTTTTTGTATTTGGTAAGATAAGATAGTTGCATTGAATTCAGCAGATTTGAGACGTGCAACAGTGTCAATTAAAATCGTAATGATTTTTAAAAAACCATGTAATCATTTTGATTATGAAAATAAAATTTGATAATTGTATATACATACAGACTACTTGTATATAGCGTATCCAATCTAATAGACGAGAGTATTAATAAGATCAGAAACCAATTAATGGATCCAGGTTATAAAATGGGTAGTTAGTCTCGAATTGAACTTGTGCACGTTAACAAATAAGGTGATCAATTAAACTTGAAATATTTATTATAATCCATTGAAATGCAAATGGATTTTTAAATAATCATAATCGATTTATTTTTTTCTACGTTCAAGTTAATTGTTAGTCATTAATCATTAATCAGTTGTAATTAGTGAATTTTGTCTAAGTTAATAAAGGTGTCAATATGGAAAAATGGATGAAACTATCTTTAATGATTTGCACATTTGGTTGTTTAAAAGAAATTCGTCCATCAGAACCTTTTATTACTGAATACTTAACAGGCCACTGGAAAAATTTTACGGCAGATACTGTACGTTACTCGTAAATTATAATTAATTAGTTTTATTTTTTCTCTTATAATAATCTTTAAAATCATATGATAGATAAATCGTGAGGTATATCCATTTGGAACGTATTCATATGCAATCCAACTGATTTTAGTATTCCTTCTAACTGATATTACGAGGTAATTGTAGATAGTTGTAATGGAGGAAATAATGTTTAAATAAAATAAGTAAATAAATTGTATTACAGATATAAGCCAACTATAATTGTCACCGGCATTTCAGGCATCTTAGTCTGGGGTCTTTTACTATGGAGCACATCACTCAGTGCTTTACAAACACTCGAAGTGTTTTATGGTACATTTATGGCAACGGAAATCGCATACTATACATATATTTATGCAAACGTAAATAGAGAGTTCTATCAGAAAGTAACGTCTCATTCCCGAGCTGCTATATTTGTCGGTAGATTCTTCGCTTCATTTATGAGCCAGGTATTAGTCTATTACCAAATATTGGATTACAAGGGGCTCAACTATATATCATTAATAAGTAAGTTAATTCCATGTACATGTCATTAAATGCTGTAATTACAATAAATCGTTTCTAGGTTTGGTCTTAGCAACAATTTGGTCATTCTGTCTCCCACCGGTTGATCATAGTATTTATTTTCATCGGAAACTACTACTAGGTGAATCTCATGATTGTATTGAAAATGAAGATGCCAAAGCAAGACAACCGAGGACAATTAAGCAAAAAGCAACAGAAGCATTCCAATTGATATGGAATCAATTTAAAACTTCATATTCATCGCCAAGGGTTATACAATGGAGTTTTTGGTATGCAGCCGGTATGTGTGGATATTTGCAAGTGTTGACCTACATTCAGGTGTTATGGATTAATATCGATGATACACAAGCTGTTAGTACTATATAAATAATTTAAATGCTGTCATTATCAATTATTCAAATTAACTTTTTTAATTTAGGTTGTCTGGAATGGAGCGGTTGAAGCTGTTGTGACATTAGTTGGTGCATTGGTTTCATTTGCAGCTGGGTACTATCGAATTGATAAATTATCAAATAAATTCAATCTGCTTGCCTTAATGGTTGTCTCAATATTACAAGGTATTGCATTGATAATTGCAACTGAAACATCATATCGGGGAGTCTCGTATATTGGTTACCTTATATTTTGTACTTTATATTCATTTGTAATTACTGTCACCAGGTAACTATAACTAATCTAAAATTATATACAAAAATGTTAATTAAAATTACTGATGATACTATTTCAGTTCAGAAGTGGCAAAACATCTTCAGGATGAATGCTTTGGTTTAGTATTCGGAATCAATACGTTTGTAGCACTTGCATTTCAATCAGTTTTAACGGCTGTTATAACAAATCAATCACTTGAGTTATCCATATTTACGCAATATCGTGTGTACGTTGCTTACTTTCTGCTAGTGGGCCTAATTTATTTAGGTACATATTTAAAAATAGTGTTTAAGGAAAATTGGTTTGTCTAAAACAAAATTAGCTCATATTTTAATGTTACTTTAAAGTAGTTTATTGCAATTAAGTGAATTTAGTATAATAATCTACATAAATATCGACAGATCGTTGACATCGCATTTCTACTGATAAGAATAACGTTCTTTTTTATATATTTCATACATTAGTATTTGCATAAGTTGGACACATTAAATAATTATTTACGGATTATTATATACATTCCTTGGCTTATTATTTATTTAAATTATTCACTCACTTAAAGGGGTCGATGAAAATACATTGTTTCAAACGATAACTCATACACATACATACAAACAGAATACGAGAATTTAAAATGTCCTGACTTATGCTTTCCTGTTCCCGGCATAATTATAAAATTATTCTGCACAACTACAAACAATCAGTTGCGATATAATAATTTTGCAATTCTCGAATGAGACGCATGCGTTTTATTCGGTAACATTTTCTACTAACATTTTACATTTCACAGTCTGGCTCTGGGAATCGTTGAACGTGTGCAAACATTGAAGAGAGAAAATAAAATAAAATCGTTCTGAAAAAGGTATTGCAATCTTATTAACCAATTAGACAACAATTATCAATAAATATTGTGGTTTGGAAGCAATATAATTTGCTATAATCAAGAGTGATATTTTAATATTCTAATTTTAAATTAGTTTAAAATTAATTTTATAGTGAAAACAGAACCCGCATATAAGTGGGAGTATACCGCTTGAAGAGATTAAATAGTAATGCATTCATAAATTGACTGTAAATACTTAGAATTAAACCAGCAGTAGTTTCAATTCTGAGAACTGAGCTGATGATAAAAAGTAGTTGAATTATAAAGTTATTCTGAAACCAGTATTAAATTCATTTTAAGTAATTAAACTAAATACGGTAAGTAAACAAGCGAAATAAATACTTAGAAGATTCTATTACAATTTAACTATTAATGTGATGCTAGAATTTGGATTTTTTAAGTATTACACATTTCAATTGAAATCAGTGAAAATAATCCAGATCAGCGTTAATTTTGGTTTTATTAACCAATTTAATATTGTTCAAATTACCAGATGAAAAAATATTGAGCATTATATTATTTAAATATGGTATACAATCAAGTTGTGTCAATATCAGTGCTCTATATAAATTACCATGAGGAGTTTAGAACTTTTAATGAGTGTGTGTGTTTAAACTTTAAATAAATCTGCCGAATATTCCGCGTGCCGGTAAAATGCTTCGATTGACCTTGATTTAAATCTAAACAAACTAAAAAACGAGATATTTATATTTATGCTTCAAATTTTAAAATACAAACATCAGTCTTGCAGGAAACGATAACTAGTGTGCACCAAGAAAGTGTAGTTAATCTTGACGATAAGTCGGTGAAATGGTAGTAATATATAAGAGATATAGTTGAGACATTATTCCTAATAAGTATTTAAATAATATTTTGAAATATTCACAATCAACAGAATAAAAATGCTCTGTTGAATACAAATTATTAATTGGAAGTTTAATAAAAACGAATAGTTACTCTCTCTCTCGAGCTAAATTGCTTCTATTGATAAACAGAATGTTAAGAATTAAATAATTCATAAATTGTTTGATTACAATCGATTGTATAGTGTGGAATTGATACAAGTGTCGCTAACATACAAACTCATATCATATACATTTTAAATAAAACTCTAAGTCTAAACTCCACATTCATATTTATATTAATTATTACAGCGTTCAATTATGTACAAGGTTTTACCCATGTAATATACAATTTATATCAGTTACATTCGATCAGTTATTTTCTAGACTCTGTTTATTTAATAGATGAAAATATACCAATATGATCACAAATTTTTGTTAATCAGTAGTAATTTATTATCGAACAGTTTATTTGCAGATGATATGATATTGTTTGGATAACATCAGTATTATTTAATGACATCGGTTACTTAGATAGAAAATACCTTTGGAAAACCCTCAACCAAACAATGGCAGTCAAGAGGCGGATACGATTTACCTATTTGCTGATTACATTATTTTGTTTACTAGTCTTTACAATATTATGTAGCAATTATGAAAACAGTGTTTTGCACAATTTTATATTCGGCAAAGATATTGATAATGAAGAAAAGATGTAAGTAGAACAATAATGTTTTCATCAAATAAAGCAAACATTCACATATTTTTTTGTTCTCAGAGAGTTAATGCAAAAAGCAATTAATTCAAGCTTTAATCATGCCACTTGTGTTATGCCTGACTTACCGGTTTATGCACCAGAAATGATGAAATTTATAAAAGATGTGCCACCACTTAAATGTGTTGATAATACTAACGAAGATTGGATTGAATGTGAAGTTAGTTTCGTTATTTTCAAATAAAAACTAATATTGATATTTTGATTTAAATTTTAGGGATCCTTGTGTATTATAAAGAAACAAATAAAAAAGAAATTTGGTAATATTGTATGCATATTCCGAGATGTGATAAGAGATACTGACATGTCAATTAGTTATGGCCCATCTGTTCAATCAACAGTTAGTTATGAATTAATTAATTCTGATTTTGTTGATGTTGTATGTCGCGCCGATAATGGGATGCGTTGGTACAACGTATTATTTGGTATTCGTAAAAATATCAAATCTAAACCAAAAAAGCCTAATCAATTAAGTGTTTTGATGTTCGGTTTTGATTCACTTAGCCAAAATGCTGTTAAGCGAAAATTACCAAAGACTTATGAATATATAACAAAAGTGTTAGGTGGGCATATGTTAAGCGATTATAATATTGTTGGTGATGGTACACCACAAGCGTTAACTCCAATCTTAACAGGACATACGGAACTAGAGCTTCCTGACACACGAAAGAGAATTGCGAGTGCCGATTTTGTTGATGTTTATCCAATGATATGGAAAAATTATGCGAAGGATGGTTACATCACCTCCTTTAATGAGGATATGCCTAACGTGGGCATCTACACATATCGACTTAAAGGATTTCAACGTCAACCTACCGATCATTATATGCACACTTATTATTTAGCTATTGATAAAAAGATCTCAATGTACAAACATCTATGTGTTGGTGATAAACCGAGACATAAAGTAATGCTAGACTATCAAACACAAGTTAGTATTAAAATACATTTCGAACACTCAACATGATAATATTATATTAATCGCTAATGGTTTGTCTGGTTTATTATTTTTGTTTTAGATTTTACGAAAACATCGGCACAGTGCCAAATTTTTATTCAGTTTTCATGGTGAATTATCGCATGATGACATTAACCTTATTGGATTAGCTGATGATGACGTTGTTCAATGGATAAAAGATCTCAAAAATGAAAATTTACTTAATGATACGGTACTTATTTTTATGGCAGATCATGGTAACCGATTTGCTGATGTTCGTAATACACTGCAAGGAAAACTTGAAGAACGGTTACCATTTTTTAGCTTTACGTTCCCACCATGGTTCAAGGATATTTATCCAAATGAATATAATAATTTCGTAGCAAATACCCAACGATTAAGCACGCCATTTGATATTCATGCAACGCTATTAGATATTCTTACATTTGGTAAAGTGAATAAGAAGTATAGAGATCTTTATAATCATAAAGCAGATCGTTCAATGTCACTATTTAAAAAGATTCCAGCAACCCGATCTTGTGCTGATGCCTATATTGAACCTCATTGGTGTGCCTGTTTAAACTGGCGTCCTTACGAGCAGGGTAATTATCCCGATGTAGTAATTCGCGGTGTTCAAGCTGTTGTTGAACTAATTAATGACTTCACAAGTGATTATCGTGATAGATGCGAAATATTGACAGTAATTGATATTGAATGGGCTGCAATGCTAGCACCAAGTGATAATTTATTACTTTACAAAAAGAATTCCGACACTGACGGTTTTATCGGTGATTTCTCAGCTAAAACAAAAGTGACACAGACAACATATCAAGTAAAGTTTCGAACAAATCCGGGTAAATCAATATTTGAAGCTAGTTTAACGCATAACAAGGAAACAAATCAATTTTCTACTAAAATAACAGATATTTCAAGAGTTAATAAATATGGGAATCAAGCACTTTGTATAATGGAAGAGAATCCAGAATTAAGAAAATACTGTTACTGTCGATATTAAATAGGCTGCTAAATGAAAATTGTTAACATGATTCGAATGATCGTCAACATAACAAACTGAATTTGCTTTAAAAATTATTCATTTCCAGAATAATAATGAAACTGTGAATATTTCTAAAATTATAATTACGTTTCAATTAATCATTTCTTTTATCAAAGTTTCGGTATCTACTAGTCTAAGATTACATATTTATGTTCTCTTTTTTAAGTAACTTATTGGTCTATGTCTAAGAAAGTAAACACTTTCTAAATCATATACGACTTATAATTCTAATTACATCAAATAAACGTATAAAATACAATTCATAAAATTCATTTGAGATGCATTTTTTTCTGATCAGCAACATCTTTGATAATATGAATGATTGTTACCTGTGTTTTGAAATTAAATCACAGCATCATGATGGTATATGAGGATATCAGCCGCTTGATATTGGCAACAGGTATGCAAATTATTTATCTTCAGATGCGTCTTCTGTAATACAATTTAATTAAAATAAATAAATATATGTAAAATAAAATTATGCATATGTATGTATGTATATAAATAATTGGGTATTGAATTACGTTTTTCAGTTTTACCTTCGTCATCATCAAATTGTTCTTCTTCACCATATTCGTCGCTACCTTCGTCATTGTCTTCATGTTCAATTTCAATTTCCGGTACGAGATAATACTGTAATGGATTTGGCCACAGATCATCTTTAATCAGCTACGATAGCATACAAATGGGGAATAATATTACTCGAAAATAATCAGATAAAATTAAATTTCAATATACCTCTGCAATTTCGTCGTTCATCGGATCGCTATTATCGGTGAACCAAACAAAGAATGACCTGTATTCGAGATTTCTTTTCTGTCTATTCATTGTCTGCTTATCCTGATATTGTTTTTGTAAATTCTTATCTGGCTTCCAATTAATAACAGTGTTTGTTGATGTCGGCCCGGCTACAAGTTGTTCAAATTTAATCAGTTAGTAATATCGTATAGAATCAATTGCAAAATCTAATTATAAACTAACTGTTATCGTTTAATCGGAACTCTTTAGTCAGCACGGTATTCTCAAAATAGGGATTCTCATTGAAATGGAAGTGAATGCGATACCCCGATTTGATGTCTTCGAATTCTTCAACTTCTAGTTTTTCCATGTACCGTAAGCACTCCTCATCGTCATCGTCTAAAATCTCCGATATTCTTGAGTGGTTTACGAACTGAAATATTATTATGGAGAATTAAATAACAAGATACACAATAAAGCATGACTCATTGCGTAGCAAACAATGTGTTTCATTCTACACGGTACGTACTGCAGTCATCCAGAAATTGGTGATTTTCTTAGTGATTTCGTTCCGTTTCTCAAACAGCGGCTTCCTCAACTTATTGTATTTCTGTTCGACCCGCAGTATCTCCTCGCTGGCAGCTTCATTTAGCTGGTCAATCTCATTTTGGCATGCATCAATTTGTTCGAGTGCATCAGCTACCTCGTCTTTTGGCGAATCATCTTGTTTCGGTTTCTTAGCGGGTGTTGCCATTTCTATACACTTGGCTGTAGTAATACACTTCCCAAACGAATGTATCTTATGCAAAGCAGAGGTCCTTACAAAATAGTCTATTTTATCACTTTTAACTTAATTAATAATAGCTGCAAGTTGGAATATGTGTAGAAATGTGTATTTCTTTTGAAAAGGGCTACTGCAAAAAACAAAGTGGTTTTGGACTTATTTATGTATTTGAGGTTAGAATGATTTCGTCGGGATTTGCCGATCGTCGAATTTGTAGAAATTGTAGACATCATGAGACATTAAACAAAGGTCGGTCGTGAATTATTTCTGTTGCTCGAGAGGTATTAGTAGCACAATAACTGTTACTATTGTTCTGAACAACCACCTAATTTACGACTCTTTAGTATTAGTTCGTTCAATTTGGGTCTCAAATTTTTACACTGTGTCTGTGTGGCATAAATCCAATCGCTGCGATAGGCAAGCATTTTGAAAAAACCTGGCATATTAAAACTAAGTGTGTGGCATTCAGCATCGATTGAAACAAATTACTAGAATTAATTATTCCATTTAATTTTTAAAAATTGCGGTTAAATGCCTCACTCCTTGCTTCTACTAAATGGCACCCTTCACCTATTCTTAGCACTCGTCTCATCCCTCTCTCTTCTCGTCTACAATCGTACCCAATTTTAGCATAAGAATGAAGATTCTATTAATTTGGCCTTACCATCTTTTTCCCTTTTTCAATGTAACGTAAAGACAATTTCATTCTCTACATATTGGTATCAGAATCACCTAACTGAGGAAGAA
>JXOR01000292.1:0-10159 GCA_001014335.1 Coboldia fuscipes
AAAAGAGCATCAGCTCAATGGACAGCATCCGATGAAGCGCGTCCAAAACGTCCAAAAGAGGACGTTTTACAAAAGGGGGATCGAGAAGTTGGAGGATCGTTGGAGTCAGTGTATCATCCTTGAAGGAGAGTACCTTGATGAATAAAGTGAAATTTTAAAGAAAAAAGGCCTCTAACATAGTTACTCTCACTAATTTTTATCCCATGTGTTATGGTATCCAACTCAAGCTTTAATTGTCCAACTTCTCGTGCAAAATTACAGATCTCGGTGTACTATAGTAATAATAAGCACTCGAAGTTGAACACACATTAAAGCTCTTGGTGTATAAATATATATTTATGGTAATTGATGTACTGTATTAACAACTGATTAAAAACAAAAAAAACTATTTTTTATACTCAATATCATAATTTTCTTATCATAATTTATGATAATATTATTAATAATTTCTTATCATAATCATAATTTACAGGCGTCAAAAAATGTCAAAATATGTTTTAAGGTGCTAAATCACTTTTTATTGCACTTTGCTATTAGAATAGTGAAAAATTTTAACAATTAGACACCTCTAGAATATATTCTTCAGTCCAAATCGAATAACGATACTGTGCGGACGTAAAAACAAATAGACAATTATCAGTTATTATTACTATTCAATTAATACAATTAAAATTTACTTAGACTAGTTTAATTTATTTAAATATATTGGTTCTCGGTGCAGTTTTTTTTTCTTTACGGTTTGGATCATTAGTAGTTATTTAAAAATTAAATTAGCCGGTGTTAGTGTTATATTCATAATTACCCATGGAACGCAATTGTCCCCGTGATTCCATTGGGTCAGGTAGAGGTCGTGGGACAAAGAAAGTCGCGTTACGTACCAGTAACAGCGATCTTGCTGGTATTGTACACTAATAGAATGATGGTATGCGAGCGCAACACGTCGTATCACCGAGTGGTGTTGTTAACTATCTAAGCGGTCAGCAGACAAATGTGTTTTGAAACGTTCGGTCTCCCGAACACAGCACCAACGATACGAGGCAAGTACCAACTAACAATACGGCCGGTCCCTCCAACACAAATTTCGATGATTTGTTAGAACATAGACACCCGTAATAGTTTTGATTTATTATTCCAAAACAATGACAACGACAACCATATGGATGTAAATGGCTCTCCCGGTATCTGCGAGTCTATGGCTGAGAATAATATTGGAGATGAACGTTCTAATACAAATCAGAATAAAAGTCGTGATAATAAACTGCCGCCTATAACAGTAATTAAAAATCAGACCATCAATTTGTTTCTGCTATTATCCAAATTTAAATACTATATCAAAAACACATCTATTGGAACTAAAATATTAACTTACTCAATAGACGATTATAAAACAATCATCAATTGTTTAAAATCAAAGCGGGTTCATTTCTTCACACATAAACCAAATGGAAATAAAATTTTCAAAATCATTTTGAACGGATTACATACAGTTGATCCAATTGAACTGATTAATGAATTAAAAGAATTAGGTATGCCGATAATAAATTTCTAGCAAGATTACCTATTTGTGCTTATTCAACAAAAATGCCGATGATTTTGATGTTATTTTTAATGCAATAATGAGCTGGAAAAAATGTGCTCCAGTCATAAGAAGACCAACAATTTGTGACAATTGTAGCCGTTTTGGCCATGGTGCCTTAAACTGTTATGTACCACCTAAATGTAAATTCTGCAGCGGTGATCATGCTCATCCAGGCTGCTCTAAAGTTAAAATAAATAAAAATGGTATAGCCTTGTACAAAGGAAATTATAAATGTAATGGACAACATTTGGCCACTGATACATCCTGCCCAAAAATCCAAGAATAACTTTTTGACTAAATGTCCCGAGCTAGAGCAAAAGCCAAAAAAATAAACAAATCACTAACGCCTCAAATTTCACCCAAATCATCACGGATTTCCCGAAAATCCATCCCAACAATAAAAGAAAGGCTAGTTTCAAACAGGATAGCGCCCCAACATCACTACTACCTCCAACAGCTAATAATCATAGCAAAGGACCATCCACATACTCGGCAGCCACGAAGAAAAATGCTACCAACGAGGATTTATTCTCCCCGAAGAGCTGCTAAATATTGTAAACGACATTATGCTTGTTTTGCCAGCGTGCAGAACCAAAGAAGATCAATTCCGGGCTATCTATAAAATATATTGGAAGAAATGGGTTTTATTAAAACTTTTTCAAAATTTTCTATTATTTCACCAACTAATTTCATTCTTTTTAAATTTTATGTATCGAGTTATCCAAAATAATCCGGAGTGAAGCCGACTGAATCTGAGCTAGTCAGTGAAATATTAAGGTGAAAAATCAGCACTAAGAACTATAACCAGGTAATCATAATCATGCTTCTCTTTTCGATGTAATTCCTTGTGGGTTTTGGAATGCGTCTAGTGTTACTAAACACGGCCTAGAACTCATTAACTTTGTGCAAGTTAAAAATTATGTGTTATTTGGTGAGATAGAAATCTGGCTTAGACCAGAGCAATCCTTCGCGATTCCTGGCTGCAGTGTTATCCGAAATGACAGATCATCCGGCCGGTGGATGGAGTTTGTCTGTTAATCAAACACAACACTGTCAACTTTAAACGTATTCCAATTAATTTGAAATTCATTGATTTCGTGGTTGAAATTTCCCTTGACTCGGGCATCTGCTGTAATCTAATAGTAATCTACATCCCACCCATCTCTTTAAACAAGAGTTAAAGATTCTGACATCGCTCATAAATCCCCTCCTTATTGGTGATTTTAATGCTCGTAGTACATCATGGAAATGCCATAGCACAAATCTGTTGGGGAAATTTTTGACGAATTTCATTAGGAATTCCCAATTCCGAGTTATAGCTCCTGACGAAGCTACTAGATACCCAGCAAACCCCCGAACCCATCCCTCGATTATTGATTTAGTGCTTATTAATGGGACGATGGCCAGACTACTGAGCAATCTGACCATACAACACGAATAAAGCTCGAATCATCTCCCTGTATCCTATTTTATTGAGTCGGTTTGTATCCCGTCCAGATCCTTCAAGTACAATTTCCATCGTACAGATTGGATGAAATACAAAGGGTTTCTCTCTAAGATTACAATCGACACTGCTATGTTCGATGAATTAGCTGATACTGAGATATCAGAAAAGTTCACCGATATTGCTAATATCCTTAAAACTACGGTTCTTTACAGTACCCGTAAATTCCTGCTTGACGAAGATAGGTTATCAGAATTTCCCGATGACACCATGTCTTTGATCAGACTCCGAAAAAAGTGGAGAAGAAGATCCCAGAGATCGGGACATCCTAGCGATATCCTTATCCGCAACCACTATCAAAGATTGCTCAAACTGAATTTGAAAAATCTTAAAATTAAAAGATGGGAAAGAAAAATCTCAAACCTTAAAAATACAGCCGATAGAAACTTCTGGCCACTTTATGCTCGGCTTAAAAACAGAGGCAATAAAATCGGGCACATACGCAACACAATAATAACTTCCTGTATGAGGATGCTGATATTGCAAATAACTTTGCCCAGCACTTCAGTTCGATCTTCAATAATAATTTTGCAAACCAAAACTTAATTGAAGTCCCCGATTTTTGTAATGCTATTAACCAAGCACCAATAAACAATCGTTTTCACATTACTCCGTTCCTTCTTCAAATGCTTGAAAAAAGCCCCTGGAATTGATGGCTTTAAAAATGTTATGCTGAAGCAGTTGCCAGATAATATTATTGATTATATTGTGACTATGTTCAATGAATGCCTATCTAGGTCGTTATTTCCTGAATGTTTCAAATCTTCTTACATCAAGGTTATACTGAAACCAGGTAAAGATCCTACCATGGCTGACAGTTACCGGCCCATTAGTTTATTGAGCTCTCTCGGTAAGATATATGAAAGGATTATTCTTTCATACCTTGAGGATCACAACATTGAACATAATATATTCCCTGTCTTCCAGGGTGGTTTTCGTCCGGGTAAAGGTACCACAGATCAACTTTGTTGTGTTAAAGATCATGTTAGAAACGCCTTCCTACACAAACAATCCACAGTAAAGATACTGATGGATTTGGAAAAGGCTTTTGATCGCGTATGGCATGATGGGCTATTGTATAAACTGAATTGTTTCAATTTTGACTTATCCCTAATCCGTCTTGTTAAAAGCTTTCTAACTGAACGAAGGGTTTTTGTCAGGATCTAAAAGTAAACGCTGGGAAAAACCAAATAATTTGTTTCTCTCGTAAATACGTCCAGATCCCCACTCACCTGTTTTCTTCGAAAACAATCACCTCGAGTGGCTTAATGTCGTCCGTTACCCCGGTCTTTATCTAGACCGTCGCCTAACTTTCCGTTATCATCTGAAACACTAATATAAAGTCTGTACCCTTTCATATGTAAGCATTGTAAATTAAATGTAAAATTGTGCTGTATAAAGCATGTTTTTGGTCTGCTATGTTATAATATGGCAGTAAAGTATGGAAGGATTGGGCGCGTAGCCACATTCTTGGCCTTCAGGGGAAGCACAATGCCATCCTCAAAATGATCTTAAATTTACCATACTACACCAATCCAACCTTGGAGCACGAGACAGCTAGAATTCAGTCGGTATTCCAAAGGATTGGAAGAACTTCGCAATAATATTAGGACTTTGTAATTTTTGGTTATTGAATCCAATTAATTTTTTGGTGATTTGTTTTTCTTTCATTTATATTTTACTTTAATTTAGTGAGGTTTTTTCTTAATTAGTTTCCTCAAATATTACTTTATACTGGTTACTTGATCTATTGATTTTTATGCTACCGCTACTTATAATCGCTGTTCTAAGAGCCTTACGTTCAAATCCCAGCATTAATGTTAAACTATAGCATATTAATTATGAATAAATATTTTTATAAAAAAAAAAAGATATTCTAAGGATAAATACGTAAGAAAAATGCATTTTGTTATCATTATTGTGAGTTTTGTGCAAAGTGCTACAAGTAACAGAAAAAAAGTTAAAATGCCTGGTAAACGAACGAGTTTTAAGATGATCCAATTGGTTTTCCATCACCATACACTTGGAAAATCTGTTCGCGAAGTATCCGATGTGCTTCAAATAAATTATAGAACAGTCTATAGAATAATTAACCACTCAAATAAGGAAGATAGACTTGAATTAAAAAGCAGTATTGACCGTCCTCGAAAAGTAAACAAGAAACAGACGAGGAAATTCCTTAATAAAATAAAGAAAATTCCAAGATTACCAACATCACAGTTGGCCAAGGAGTTAGAAGAAGATAGAGGGAATAAGGTACATCCAAATACAATACGGAATATATTAATGGCAAATAAATACACCTCACGTGTTGCAAGAATGAAAAGGTGATTAGAAGTCGTCAGGGTAGCCAAAGGACATCATACCAAATATTAGGATGAAGAAAAAATAGGAATTATTTAGAATAAAATAAATGATAACGTATTTTGACAACATTTTTTGACGCCATTGAAAAGGCGTTGTTCAGGTATTTCTAATACAAATTAATTAATAATAATGCAATATCTTTGAAATTTCGTACCTGTACCTGAATTACAATCTTTTTAAATTTTTGATTTATCTCTTGATTCGCTGGCGCTCGAGCCTCACCACCTTGATTTCGAATCTGATTATCCTACAATAAAGAATAGTATATTAATCATATCTGGCCATGTGCACTAGATTCATTGAGTGGGGGGTTGACTACAACGAGCTTTAGCAATTATTCCCAATTGAGGGGAAAATATTTAACAAGCTACGCTTCAGCCTATGATAGCTTCAAAGTTTATATGACGAATAGATTTATATCGTGTATTGTCGGATGGTTCTGTTCGTAGCATTGTTGTGATTAATACTTTTCTTTCCTCTACTCCGCCTCTTTGCGATTATATTTGTATGGAAAGTTAGTAAGATCAGTGGAGGAACGTGATTTTAGCGTTCACTCAAATGTATAAAAAGCCGAAGTTTTCCCCGTCAATTGTGAATAAAATAACTTTTCGTTTATTTTCTTGTATTAAGTTAAAGTTAAAGAAATGTTAACACCTATTTTTATTTCATAAAACTGGATATTTCTTTAAAGTTTTAAAGAATTTATATTAATCGCTATCAAAGGAATGGATAAGTTTTTAATCGGTTATAAAAGAAAAATAAGTATTAATGAAGATACCGATGCTAGAGCCAGTAAAGCCAGAGAGAATAAAAAATACGCAAGTGAGCAAGGAAGTAACACGCTTAAGTTAAGAAAATACGATGTGTCATATTTATCATTAGGAATCACAAGTGTACTGGTAAACGAATTAAAAAAAAATGATAAATTGATAGATTTGGTTATAAAAAAGGCTACACTGAATTAATAAAAGAAAACAAACATTTCAAAAAATAGTTTCAGTTCAATCAAAAACACAGTTGGCACCATACCAGTTTCTTGTATCAAAAAATAGAAGTGAGGATTTTAATAACATATTTCATACTGTTCCAAAAACTATATCTAAAACAGTTCTTTAAGGCGAGATTATTAGGAGAGTTGTATTAATATGTGAGAGCTGAATATACATCACTCTTGTAGTATTGTTAAATACGTTGGCTATCTCGTTAAAAATTTATTCAAAGAGTGTTCGAAATTAAAGTCGAAATTGCGAACTTTCTTGCTGAAAATCACAAAGATAAGACATTTTCCTTTCGAAATAAAAACTTTATTCTTAAACTTGCTTATTTAGTTGAAATTTTAAAAAAATTAAGCGATTTAAAGAAATCAATGCAAGGTCCACGAATACATTAAAGCAAACAAAAATATCTTTATAAAACATTTGCCAAGTTTACTAATGATATTTTAGGCAACAAGGGTAGCAAAGCTTCACTTTTCAGGAATAGAGAAGTTTGCGGAATGAGGCGTAACCTAGTATAACAATTCTTTCGAGACTAAAAAGAGAAGCAATAACCGAGGTGCTTATGTAATTTTTTATTGCATATTCGTTAAATTTTGTCATAGGGAAGAGTTTTTTTGTGACCGAGACGAAGTCGAGGGAAATAAGTGTTTCTTGCGAAATGAACCGCAGGTAAATTATTGCAATGGACAGCTTTTCCCGTTTATGGCAAAATTCAATGAATATGCACAATATTTTCCTATCGATAACCATTTAAAATTGAATATTGATAGCACATACGAAATGTAAAAAGCACATACAAAGCACAAAAGTCAGATACGAATTGAGAGTACGCATGCGAATTGAGTAAAATTGACCAGGTGTGGCCAAACATTTTAGGGGCTACTTTTTCCATAAAATATAGTCTGCGGCCGACTATGGATATGGGCAAATAATTTTAAAATTTTAGAAGATAATTAAAGAAGTCATTATATCGCCGATTTAAATTGCAAACTTCCAGTTTTGGTCAAAAATTACATTTTCACACTATTAGAAAGAGAAAAACACTTTACATTGGCTATGAATCACCGCTATTATGCACCTATTCAATTGAAATCACATGACAAGCCAAAAATTTATGCGTTTTAAGAAAGTTGTGCAAAATATGCCGCACAACTTTTTGTTAGCAAGTTTGCAATCTAAGCCTACGATATATTTTTTATTTTATGCATTCAAACAATATTTATTGAAAATTTTAAAAAATACAATGTTAAGAAATAAATACGAACAAAACATATTTTTTATTTTATGAATTCCAACAATATTAATTAAAATTTCAAAAAAAAAACAAAGTCAAGAAATAAATACGAACAAAACAAATTTTAAGCATACAATTTTTATTTGGATGAAATTTGGCATTGCATAAGAGCAGCAAGTTTCTCAAAATTTGGCTCATATGAATTTAAAGCAATTCTTAAGCATGACTCTAAATGTAGATCCGTTATTTGCGATCGCTATATCAGGATAAATATAAACAGTATGTGTATGTTTCACAAATAATTTATTATTGTAAAATTAACTTATAGTATTAAGAATTTCAATCATTTATTTCAGTTAGAACAAATTGTTCAACTTTGGCTTCGCGGGCTACTTTTAAAGCCTTTGCGGTCGACTTGTTGGCCATCCCTGCGTTATACGCTTTGATCTGGGGACTCAGAAATTATTTGAAAATTTAATATAAAAAAAATTGTCTTACAGAATTATTATTGTTTATCCAAATCGTCATATGGCGTAATGAGTACTATTATGACCACTCGTGTCAATTACGTAGAAATTGAAAATCTGTTCGGCCGATAAAATAATGTATGATACTCATTTTTGATTGGGTTTACAGTACTCGAGTGGATTCATGTACTCCCTTCGGTCGTCCACCAAATTTCCACATTCGTATTCCGAACCTTCCCTCCAAAAATTCGTATCATAATATACTACTATAGAATTTAATTGTAACAAAGTTGAAGTCTAAAATACGTTGTACTATCATGGAATCAAATTTANCAGTACTCGAGTGGATTCATGTACTCCCTTCGGTCGTCCACCAAATTTCCACATTCGTATTCCGAACCTTCCCTCCAAAAATTCGTATCATAATATACTACTATAGAATTTAATTGTAACAAAGTTGAAGTCTAAAATACGTTGTACTATCATGGAATCAAATTTAATTTATTCGAGAATAAGTAAATCTCGTACAATAATATAATTGCATTTCAAACATTTAGAATAAGTAAAAATTTTAATCATATGAATCATAATCTGCATTCCAACAATTTTACAAAATGGAAATTAATAATGAAATTCCATTATTGTAGAATAAATTATATTGAAAATTCAGACTTGTGTTAATTAAAATTTTGGGACAAAAATTTATGGTTCTGCCGTACAAAACAAAAGGTTTAATAAAAGGATGTATAAGATTCTCCTTTATTGAAATGGAATTAGAAATAATTAAGTTACCTAAATATTGTTACTAGAATTATTCTTCTAGTTTTCTTCTCGCTGAAATCGAGAGCATGAAAATTAAAAAAAAATTCTTTTTATTTCGATTATAAGAATGGGTACTATCCATCATTAATTTAATAAAACTGAATCTTATTAATAAGAATTCTGTCAACAAAACTTTGAACATGTTATACTCCAAACACGATTTTTGGTAATAAGTTCTTTTTGCTTTGTACGGCAGACTTCGTCTTATACGTCGGAAAATATGGTAAGCCATTATTATTTGTTTTAAAATAAATTTATGTGAATTGATTTAATATTTATTTTTAAGGACTTTGAAAAAGTATTGGAATTCACAACGAAAAAAAACATTCCTTATGTGAACATGGGCTGGCATCGATTGGATATGACAGCTGCAATTAGATCTTGGCTAAATCAACTTACTACAGGAAGAAAATTATGTTTCTTAATTGATTGTTCAGGATGTGGAAATGCAATTGATATTCAACTTTTCAATGGGCAAAATCGACCGTTTTTGTTAATATATTTTAAACGTAAATCATCTAAGCCATTAAAACAAATAAAGCTGCATCCACGTGTACGTCGACGATCAATTGATTGTAATAAGAAAGTTGATAATGAAATATTACATTCCAACATGCAATGCTGTAAAGAACGATTCTATGTAAACTTTAAAGAATTGGGATGGGATGATTGGATTATTGCTCCACATGGCTATCATGCAAACTATTGTCGTGGAACTTGTAATAATTTACCGCATAGATTAAAAACTTACCACTCGCATGTAATTGATGAATATCGAAAACTAAATCGACTAAATGGAGTTGAACCATGCTGTGCACCTATGAAATTTAGTTCCATGTCATTAATTTATTATGAAAATAATCGACGAATTGTGAAACGAGATTTACCAAGAATGATAGTTGATGAATGTGGATGTCTATAATGTATTTGTTATCATATTAATAGTTATACATTTACATTTAAACTTAACTTCTTCTCTTATTTATAGCTAATTTTAAAATTCAGTAATGTAACTGACTCCGAAGCACAAAACCTTCTAATCTAAACAAATTGCACAACATAATTAATCTCATATATTTTATGTATATACACTGGTGCTTTTCTATGAAAATCGTATGGAAATTTTGTACCTATCTTTAAATCCTTACTTTCTTTACCATACACCTATCCCCCGATTTACACGGCACT
>JXOR01000299.1:0-119868 GCA_001014335.1 Coboldia fuscipes
TATAAATCTATCTTCGTTATTTACTTTAACAATAACCATTTCCATTACACCATTTGTGGATGAGGTTAAATAGAAAATGAACAAAAAGTATTTATTTTTAGTTCATTTTCTGTCTTTCTTTTTTTACATTTTCCGTTCACACATTTAAATGTAATGAAAAGAGTTTCCTATGCGGGTGAATCCTTAACGATGATAAACAGATAACTAATTAAGAAATTTTCTAGAAAATGTGTTTGTTTCATCTTAAAAAATTAATTGAAAATATAAAATTAAATGAAACAAAAAAATATTGAATATTGAATTCATTTTAATTGACTGAAAGTTTTAGTTTGAAAATGAATTTTTGTTTCTTATAATTTTAAAATGAAAAAATTAATGAAAATATTAAGTTCAGAAATTATTCAATGTTTGTTTGAAATTACGTTATACTGTAGTGTGCAAAATGTGTAATGAAATTAAAACCAAAGAATTTTAAATGACTATGCAGGTGTGCTTTATCCTGTTGTACTGATAATTGTAATTTGATTTCATTTTAAATTTAAATCGTATCCCCAAAATAAATGAAAATGTTGACAAGTGTTTTATTGTATGTGGATCTATAGAAACTTATAAACACTTTGTCATTTAATACAAGGAAACAACAGAACGTGAATAGATTTAAATTTTTGTATTTTGGAATACAACTGTTTAACTTATCATTATTAAATGTTTAAATATGATTGTGATAACATACAATTATTTTATTTTATTTTTTTACTATTAATCTATGTATGTTATATTAAAAGAATTGAATGCAATGGAAATATTAAATGGTAATGTGTACTCGTTTTTAATATGTATATTTCATGTTTTATGTTATGTCGTTTTAAATGTTGTTTAGAAAACACAGAAAATAATAAAATAATATAAACTACTTTATTACCATGTAATTGTAATCGTCCAAATATGAATTTATTTTTCATTTATGATTATTATTAAATCCTATTTTTCAAGTAAATAAATTGTTAAATCGTTTCCATACCCGTCACATAAATTCAGTGCTATCAACATTTTATACATTTGACAATAAATGAATAAAACACAAAAACTATTATTGAATAAAACAACAACAAAAAACTAAATATGAATAATCGTATATCACACCACGTAACAATAAAAGAAAATCCTATATTTCATGTTTTATTTATACATGAAAATTCAACGGCATACAAATAGGACATACAAGTTATTAAAAATAATAGGAAATATCGAAATTTATTCTTTTTGGTTGTCTGATGAGTGTAACAAACAACCAAATCAAATTATATTGAAAATAGAAACAAAACAAATTAGAAAAATTTTCCAATAACCATTTACCCAGAGTAAATTGCCAACATATAAATAATGATATCAATTCGAGGGCAATGAACATTCATTTTACTATTGCCATTTCAGAGTATTAATGTTCGTGTAATTTAAAATATTTATAATTTCAATTTTCTCTTTAAAATATTCTGCTATGATTAATTAAATTCCATACAAAATAACAAAAAGTCTGTCCATTATTATGTTCATTTATTTATTTTTTTTTGTCACTAATTATATCAAAATGTTGTGGGTTTTTGGTTGTTCTCCTGTTGTAATTGTTTTAAATTAAATACTCTCATTTACCAAGTATCAGTTTGAAAACAATTACTCGTATTAATGGCCAGGAACAACAACAAGAGGCAATCATAATTTATCACCAATTTAAATGGCAATTTTTATTTGGAGGGCAAAATAGCAATGACTATAAAATTATTTGGAACATTTAGATCTAATTAAAGTGATGTACATCGTATAGAAACAACTGAAGAAAGATGATAAAAAAAACATTCTTCAAATATTTTCTTATTATTTAAATGTAGAAGAACCGTTTTAACATTGAAATTTTATTTCGGGGGGGTTTATTGCATAGAATTCAATTTCATGCCGTCTGAACTCGATGAGTCTTTTAAATTTTATTTTCTGCTATGACAGCAACATGTGCAACTGTGGGATCGAAGAGTAAACGGAAGTATCTATCACAGAGATGCATGTTTTTATGGTATAAAATTGGCATCATCGACAAAGTAATTATTCACCATTCTCCACCGCAAGTTTATACTGACAAATTTTCTTGTTGAAAGACTCTTTTTTATGGCAAAGACGTGAAGGGCAAAATGCGTCCTTTTTTTCGTTATTGCCAAAATGAAAGATGGAAATTAATTTTCCGTTGGAACGCATTTACGTCTTCATATTTTTGTGTTTTTGGGGTATTGCGGGGTATAACCAGATGTAGGAAAATACAGAGAACTGATTGACTTTAAAATGATGTTGCAATTTAATTATACAGCAGGAAATTAATATTTTTCAATTGAATTATGCAAAAATGCCAAAGGTTAAGGGTAAATTTATTTTTTTTTTTATCTTCTTTACGTTTTTCTATTTTCTAATTGGATTTTTATAGTGAATAAATAGGAAAAGCGGAAAATCACGTTGTTGTTTAGAGTGATAAATTGATAAAACAAAAACCGAAAAATATACTAATCAATTATGGACAATCAAAACCACAAATTGGTAGTCAATTAATTGACCACAAACGATTTATTTAATAACGAATTGTAGTTAATTTAAGTCAATTAATACATTGAATTTTAATTTAAAACATAAACGAGTTACATCTAATCCAATTTGATTTTCATAACTAATTTTCTTTAATTTTTATATTTGTATTTTTTTTCTTTCGTAAAAATCCAATATTAATAATAATAATAAAAAAAAAATCAAACGAAACATAAAAAACACAGGAGAACCAGGAGGTAATTACAATAAGTCAATATTTAAAGAATTGGAATGCGAATTTAGTATTTGTTATTAAAGAAATCAATTAGTTTCGTTTGATAAAATTTAGATGTTTCATTTAGAATTGATGATAGTTTAGTATGAAATGCGTTTTAACTTGAATTCGTAGTACATTTGTTTCCTCTAGTTATGTTGAATTACAAATATAAAAGTTCATTGAATTTCCATTAGAATTAACGGTAGTTTGATACATTTATTAGAGCAAATATTGATAGAATGTTAAGAAATCATATTGCATCTATCCACTAAAATAAAATCTGTTTATGATAATATCCATAAAATAGTTCATAGTCAACGGAATAATTGATTGCATGTAGAATATCATTAACATAATGCTTATGCAAAATATAAATAAATCATTCTTAGTATATGCATGTGTGCTTAATGAAGTGCTATTCTAAATACTCCCAATATTGTCCTGTATTGTTTAAATTTAATACAACTTAATTACCAAACAATATAGCCATTTATAATCAAATAATAATCAGCATTTAGGTAACATAATGGATTATTTAATATCCATTACAAATCGAATGTTAAATCACCATCATCAACAAAATTACTTATGTTATTCATGAATTTATTTCATTTATATTCAAGTTCAAGTAATCAGCTGATTAAGCTTTGTTGCACATTTAAATGGATTCTATAATTTTATGCATGGTGCATTACATAAAGGGATAAGAAGAATATAAGAATATTTCATCTAAGGTTTATTACATACACAAGAGTTCAGTTATGCATATGAATACAGAAAAGTGAACATTAAACCATAAAAAGAAAAACCGATTATTATGGTCGTTGAACATTGAAGTTGTATGAATAATCTCATTGTTGAGGTTTTCTTCAATACGAATTTTCCCTTGAGAAATTATAGTGTCAAGGATTTCCTTTAAGAAAATCAGTGAACAGAAATGAAAGTTGATTTCTTTTTGTTTTTTTTCGCTTATTTTCCTTGCTATTTGATAAATTTTCCTTCAACTGCAATTCATTTAGTTTTTAATAAAACATTCGATGAATATTCTGTCACTGGTTGATTTATTTTATCGCCTTAACTAACCAATCTGTAAGAAAAACTTTTATTATTCCATCAAGGAAGTTCACACTATTTGTGATTCATTTTTCTTAACTTCTATCTTAAGGCGATAATGCAACTAAATCTTCAGTTAAATAGAACTTATAAAACATCATCGTAATGTAAAATTCACCAATAAATTCTTATCTGTTCAAATCAATTCAAATGATTTATATAGGAATGATAGAAATTTCCATGAGCAAAATTTTTAAAAAGCTCTCAATTGCAATGGTTGGGAATTGTAAAACTATGGTGAAAATTCATTTCAATCTATTCCAGTATCTTACTGATCTAAATTGTATTAAAGTGATGCTATGAGTTTTATTTAAAATTCTTGCAATAGGAAATTTGAGTTCATTTTGATTGTAGTTGGCAATAGATTGAAAATAATATCGTTGAGCCCAATAGTTTCAATTGATCCGAGTACTAAAATAAATTTACTGTGTTCCTTATAGATTTCATATACATTTCTAATGAAATCTTTCAATTGGTATTGTCTCAGTCGAACACACACTTAACAGATCCCTGATAATAAGACTCGATATGAAATTGTGTACATTGTTAGCAAATATCGGTATAAAATGAGACTAAATTGATATGCCATCTTATGACATATGGAATAGATTCAATAAAAATTCAATACAAATCAGACGAAATAAATTTCATTTGTATTCTGTTATCTATAGGGAGTTGATAGTACAGACAGAGTAAATTGATAATAAAGAATATAAAATATCTCATATTAGCACGTATCAAGCTATCCATTTAGATTGCAAATGATGAAATATGCAACATTGTCTTTTCCACGTTGCAATTCAGCTTTTATGAATTGTATCGTTATGAGCTATTAAATGTATTCAATCATTCAATGAAATTAAGTCCACAGAATATTAACATTTACCAAACGATATGGACTTCAATTTTAAATGAAACACAAATCCATGATTTTCTCTGAAATGCTGTTGATAAATTTTAAAATCACTGATTTCAAATTAATTTCATAATAAAACTGATAGTGTTGAACGGCAACTATCCACTATGATTAATGATTTAGTATGCATTTGAACAAAATATAAAAATTTATGTTTCAATGAAAATCAGTTGAATCCAGATGGCTTCTAAATGATAGAACATTAAATTTGTACACTCACACCCAAACAGTTTTGGAAATAAATTCAATTGTTCAATTAATCATGAGTACAAAACCCGTTGAACATGAGATATTTTGTAACAGAACTGAATCAGCATTGAGATTTATTACCAATTCTGTTTAACACTTAACATGATAAAATATAACAGATGATGTGACTTGAATATCCAACGAAAAATCAAAGAACACATGTGTGTCCTCCCACTTAATGTTTGATCAGGTGAAAATATTTCTGCACTGCAGGTAAACCGTCACAGTATAGTTTAGTTTTGACATTCATATGTCTCTCGCTATCTGGTATATCTTACACAAATAAAAATTCTTTTACCTTCAACGTATTAATGGATATATTGAGAATCCATACACACATCAGATAGAACACGGTCACAATCACCGAAGAGTCCCTTCTTACAGAATATTCCACGCATATTTCTAATGTCATCAGAAATTACTAAATCAAACTAAACACGAATATTGAAAGGAAATTTGTAAAAGTTTTCCATTTACTAAAAAGAAAAACATTTATCGTTCTCCTTATGACACACTTGGGGGCGTTGAATGACTCAGAATTGATCTAAGAAACAGCTTGTTTCATTTATCTCTTTTTCTATGGAATTTTCTTGTTGGCTTTAAATTGCTCTTCGAAACTTTCATCTGTCATCATTTGAGAACAACTGAATGAATATCTAACTCCCACAATTCTTCATTCATGTACAAACTCATTGTTCTGATGAAATTTTCTAAAAGAAATAAACTAAAAATGAAACTAAATTACATTTCTTCAACTGTATCCAATCAACGAAAGTTTACTTGTTTCTCAGTTTTTTTTTTTTGTATCTACTTCTCTCTTATTAATGATTTGATGAAATAACTGCAGTGTTAGCAATTTCAACGAACGAACAATGTAAAAAAATTTCATCTGTAACAGTTCAGACTTCATTTAGCCAATGATAATGTTGATTAATTAAATGCAAGACTTTTTGATCACTAATTGACCCATAATTTATGTCAAGCAGATGAGTGTTGAACCTTTTTTATTTCACTCTCTCTCATTTTACCGCTTTGAATAACATGAATTTTTAATTAACAATCCTATCGTCAACCATTTATGATGATCATACAGTCATGCCATTGTCATTTATGGCTGTGAACCATTTTTTTTTATTTCTCCAAAATAATTTAACTCCATTATATTTCACCAAGAATGTAGCGAATAAAAAAGATGGAAAAATTAATGAAAATCAAGTTACTGGTAAGACCTTGTTCATATTGTTTCAAACGGTGTCGCATACTAATAAGGTGAAACTTTATTTAATTGCTCTTTTAATTTTGTATGCTAATCGCGAGACCTATCGCGTTGTTAGTTATATAAAAAACAAAATCATATACTGAAACTATTAGTTTTCATTATTCAGTGTATAATTCAGGACAATTCATGAGGATTCATTCAGATTATCAGTTTCACATTTAACGAATTGTATGAAACGTTGAGAGTAAAAAAAATTGCACAGCATCCGAACAATCTTGATGGTAAACAATAATAATGTTGGGCTGTGTAAGCATTTTTATATATTTACCGAAAGGACTAGAATACCAGATCATTATGCTGCTGAAATCTTTTTTTTTATTTTTGCTGTTAACAATTTGCTACTCATTTAGTTCAATTGTGTATTTCCTAGTAGTTTATTGCCTATGCATGTGATTTTCATTAAGGTTAATTAGATTGTTCTTTCTATTACAATTGAATAACGTACAGTTCACAAGTATTACGATTGAACAAAAAGAATTTTCCTTTATTTTTTATACGAAAATTTCACTTGTCCTCGTTTAAGTTCTATCGTACAATCTGTTTCCACATAGGCAAAGTTCTCGTTTTATTTAAAACTGTACGGATTTTTGTTCATTTTCATTTGAAAATAGTTTTGTGAAAATTCATTTCTTTTATTCTGTTTAATTCATACTCTTTTGCTACTATTTCTTTTACCGTTTGTGATGCACAACACTTTTATCTATGCCGATGTAAATTTGAAGTCAATAAATGCAAATTGGTTTGCACGATAGAAAATTAATGGAAGATAGAAATATTTTTCTTGTTGTTTTTGCATTTCATTTAGTGTTACATATTGAATATCAAATAGTTTTTCCAACGAATACCCAATAATTTTCTGCTTTTCTGCCATCAACTACGTAGTCTATATTTGAACGCTATACAGAACTATTACAATCTATAGAGTTTTTTCTATTCTTTTGTTTCTACGAAATCTACAATTTCATTTATCAGTTATTATAGACAAAAAAATCACTAAACGGATGTCAAATTTTCCGTTTCATTTTTCACACACAAAGAAATTTGATATTTAAAATAAGAAAATGTTCGTTTCACATCACGTTTTTTATTCGCCTTGTAGAATTCTTCTTGCCTTTCTTGCCAAACATTTATGAATAATTCTATTCGAAGATTTTCTTTTAATAAATTCTTTCCTATCAATTATTGATTAATAATGAAATTTCTATTCTATTGTTACAGCAAATACTGGACTTTATGCACATTATGTGTTTAATACGTTAGACGTGGATCACAGCGGTATTGTGAGTTTTGAGGTGAGTTGTTTTCTAATCATGATTTTAATTTAATTTCAAATGTATTAGTTGATTACATGTCAGTCATCATTTCTATATTCCGGCACTTGTGATCATCAATTGAAGAATTTCCAACTAATTGGAAAACATCTTTATTGGAAATATTCGATAAAAGTGTTTCTCTCTCAATTGCATTCCTTTTGTATCAAATTGCCATAAGAATCACGTTTTTTGTTGGAAATATACGATTCGTTGCCTTTTCTTTCCTTTTTTATGGAAAATCCAAAAAAAAAGGAAACGCAACCCACAGAATCCATGTTCATGGTATAATGGTACCGTGAAAGTACAATAAGAGAAAATCATTGGGCGTTAACGTATGGAATTTATTACACAATTGAATCATGCCACAATTGATTTTTGGCCAAAATAAAAACGAGAAAAATACACCAGTCAAACATAAAACAACATAAAATATCTTTTGTGACTAAATAAATTAAGTATTGAACAATATCAGAAGCACCGTAGACTACCATCATATACTAAAGAAATAAAATATCAACCACATTGTATTCCAAATGAGTACACAACCTTCCTGCCAGTTTCTGGTGTTGGTGTTTCTTGGTTTCCCTATACATTCAATGGTTTTATTTTTTTTATCAGTCGGTATCATTCATCTTCACTTTTAAGCTTTTTCCGAATCTTTTTTGTATTGCATTTAAACGAACACAATGTTAGACTGAAAATCTCTATACTATCTGACTGTTCATGAGATACAAGAGATACCTATTCTCTGAATGTTTCTTCAATTATCATATAAAACGTATCCCCAACTCACCAGATGATTGGGGAGACTCAAATACCCTGGAAAAGAAATAAATAAAATAAATGGTGAAACCAAACCATCTAATATATTGAATATAAATACAATACTGATGTGGTATATTCATGTTAAACATTACAATGCCATATAAAATACGGTAACAAGGGCAGCCAGAAAAACGAAAAAACCTCAAATTTTCGGAGACTCGAAAGTAAAAGTCGCTCCATTATCAATGACGGGTGCTTTTAACTGAACTGATAGATTCACCCTTGTTCTGGATGGGGTGTACTATTCAGTACACCGTAAACTTGAAACCACATAAACTAAATTGAAGTCAAAAATCTTGAATAAATACTTTTTTCATTCCATCACATTCATCTATTTTCATTTTAACCGGACGAGAAAAAAAATCATTGGACGTTAAAACATTTTCTTTTGTATATTTTGTGGTTACCAACAATATGATCCGGATCTTATTAAACATTTATAATCCTTCGTATTGAAATCCGGAGTTTGTTTTTTGGATGTTTTATAAAGGTGCAAGAAAGTTATTCTTATTTAGGCAGTTAAATCTATTCGTTCAGTATATTCATTCAATTTCATTATATGAAGCAGAAAATTTCTCTGATAAATGATATACCGAAAAATCTGGTCTAACATATTGACTTAAGGTTTGTTTCAACTATAAAACGGTTGATCACCTTTTTGAGGTGGAACACATACACAAAATGGTAATACGAGAGGATGAATGCCAACAAGTCGCCCTTGGCTGTCCATCACAATTTTTAGTTTTCTGTTTTTAGTTATCCATAAAGACTTTTCTTGTCCAAAAGTACAAAAAAATTATTTCATGTAAAGTTTCATTCTAAGTAAACATAATACTGGACGTATGACTGTAAAACTTTTGACTTTTTCTCATCCTCAATTTACTATTCTTCTTCATGTGTTTTTGTTTTGGTCAACGATAGTAACATGCGGTTTCAAGACCATTAGTATAAATTGTAATATGTAAAAGCCCGTCAGTAATATCCGATTAATATTTGGCAGAACAAAAAAAATGCAAAACAAGACTCCCATACACCAAAAGAGACAGTGACTTCTTGTCTTTCAATCTCTGTCGTTGGCAGTTTGATGAATGGCCTATGCAATTTAGACCAAACTAATGATACCAACCAACCAAAAAAATCACATACATAACACCAACTATTCATAAATTAGGTCAATGGATGAACCAATTTTCTTTTTATTTCTTCTATTTTACTTTTACTTGATTTTAAATGACTTTTGCACCTGAATAGAACACCAAAAATAACAGGAAAATAGAATAAATAAAATTGACAATAATAAAGCGATATGCAAAAATACTTAACGATGATGAGATTCAGTACAAAAAATAAAATTCTTATAATGGAGTGTTACGATTCTATCGTTGCCAAAGAATTCAAACTGTGGAAAATAAGAGAAAAAACTTAATCGAAATTCAGTTGTCCTCCATTCAATGAAAATACATAACACTTATTCGCCAAGTATTCTGACTTACTTAAATGGTACACAACATTATTCCATATTATGATTAAGCAATGAATCTTCGTGTTTTTTTAGAACAGAAAATTCTTCTCTTTATTCGTTACCAATGTAGAGTAAGACTCATTTTCATTCATTATTGAATTATTCAAAATGATATGCGGTTGATAATCAAAAAAATGCATCAAAAACTTTCCAGTTTTTTCTTTGGAAAACTCTTTAACGATACTAGAACAAACGATTCATAAAAAAAAAAAAATAAAAACTTTTCTTATACTTCCAATGTTTTTTTAACTATTCTGTGTATGATTCACTGCATACCATTTAATGAATTGATCTAAATTTCATTGGAACTTAAAGAAATTGGACCAACAAATGCGTCATATTAATGCAAATTATGTGGTATATAAAAACACTTTATTCTTTATCGTTAATGTCGCTAGCACAGATAGCATTTATTTAACAGTTACTGGTAATTCAATATCCATTTAAAATTGAATTTCAATCCAAGTAATTTGTAATCAATCTGACAGTAAAATCAGTTCTATTATTCATATCAATTACATGTTACTAGCGATTCGTATATTCATTTAAAACCAGAAAATTTTAATGGATAAAACAATACAGTTAAAATAATTTTAATGGCATTTGAATTAAATGTGTTCATTCTTAGTGACACTGATGCAATATATTTGATTATGATTAGAGAAATCTTAGATTATTTATACAATTGCATCAGCATTTGTTAAAGATAAAAATTGTGTTGCATGTGTATTTGTGTACATCATTAGAGTTATATTAAATCAACGACCTCTAAAGTGGAAAGTATCCGCAAACATGAAAATAAATAACAGTTAAAATGAAAATAAAAAAATGACGACAATGATATTGTGGCAAGTACACAGAGACAGAACATATCAACTACGATTCGACCTACTTACCTCTTATAGATTTACCAGCAATGAATGACAACAAGGAACGTTATTCTTCTATTATCCATACTCGATTTATTATATAATCCACAAAAGATAACATTCAGTCAATATTGAGCGCATTATGTGTTCAACTCATCCATATTATTTTAGTTGAATGGTTAAAAATAAAATTGAAGAGAATACATGAAAATTATGATTGTACGTAAGTACATCATAAAACATTCGGTTAGAAATTTTTGGTATTGTTCTATGTTTCAATAAATGATGAAAGCACATAAATTGCATCACCCAAAAATAATGGAGAAATTACTAGATAACATCATCCATTGGTATTTTATATTTTTAATAGAANTTGAAGAGAATACATGAAAATTATGATTGTACGTAAGTACATCATAAAACATTCGGTTAGAAATTTTTGGTATTGTTCTATGTTTCAATAAATGATGAAAGCACATAAATTGCATCACCCAAAAATAATGGAGAAATTACTAGATAACATCATCCATTGGTATTTTATATTTTTAAAAGAAAAAAAAACAAAAAAAAAAAAAACTTTTATTTATTCTCTCATAGTTTGCTGTACAGTAAAGTACGGGTTTGTCAATTGTATTTATTCTTTCCCTATAAGGAATGAATTCAATAAGAAACTTAAAGTGGACAAGACATGAGTACACATTTCAGTTCAACAAATGTTTGATACGAAACGATAATTTCATATCATTTTCTTTTCATTTTCTTATTTACTCTAATTCTTAAACTAAAGCAAAGAAACTGGCTGAATAAAATGAGAATTATGTTCCAAGTTAAACTTTAAATCACAAAAAAAAAAAAAAGAAATGTAAAAAGTTTTTCTCGTTCTCTGTTAAATGGAGCCACACCAACATTTTCCATCACTTTAAATTTTCAATTTAAACCCAAAGTGGGAAAATGTTAAAGCGATGAGGTAAACATTTACTGTCCATATTCGTATTGTAATGGAATTGTTAGATGTTTGAAAAAATAAAGTTTACGTTCACTCATTGTATAACGAATCAACCGAATGGTGGCATACAAACTTGATTCTGATAACAACTATTTTATTGTGTAAACTGTATATTTTGACTGTAATAATGTAATTTAATCTAACCCACCGGTATACATTCAGTGTGGCACAGGAAATATGAATCATTTCAACACAATCATTAAATTGATGGTAACACCGTTTTTGGCCAGTTCAAGTTACCTCTTTGCCACCTCGTCTATTAGTTATTAAAGTGATAAACGAAATGTTAAGAAACATAAAAAAAACTTTTGACTTTTTACTATTAAATTATGTGAAATCTGTTGCAATATCTAAACTTACATTGTTTGCATTACAATAGAAATGTAAGTTTTGATTTCCTGTAATGACAATTGGATCGTTAAATCATCTTTAATTGATCACAAGTGTTAACTTTACTCTTTATTATTTGATTTTAATTAAAGAACTTTTGTTATTATGGTATGAAATCATTGATTCATAAAATTCTTTGAATTTATTGATTGTAAATCCAGAAGAAAGAAAATAAAAATGTTTTTAAATTTTATCATTAATCGACATAAAATTGATTTATTCTGTAATTAAATATTTTATTATTCAAACAATTTTATAGTGAAATCGATAAAAATGATAACGAATTTTATTTATTTAAAATTGATTTATTTAAACATTAATATTTTATGATGGCCATACATTTAATCTGAATTCTATTATTTATATATTTTTTAATAATTCAACAGGAATTTGTTCATGGACTTTCAATATTATCACGTGGTACAATTGAAGAGAAATTACGTTGGACATTTTCGTTATATGATATAAATGGTGATGGATTTATAACACGTGAAGAAATGACTGATATTGTAACTGCAATTTATGAACTGATGGGACGATTACCGGATACCTCATTCCAAGAGGATGAAAAAATCAAAGAAAAAGTTGATAAAATATTTCAGGTATGTGTTCACTTAATGTAATGATAAATATCCATTTCACTTTAGAATAATCACACATATTCATGTAGTCGAGTAGCTAAATAATGATTATGTTCATCTAATTTGTCTTAAATGTTTTTGATACCATTTTCAATGGGAATGGTAAGAGTGAGAGTCTATTATCAAAACCACTTCTTAAATGAAACACTTATGGAGTGAAGGATACCAGAAGTCCCAGAAACATTGCCAATAACGATATGCATGCGCAATTTCTCAAAAGACATGAATTCAATGGTAACGCACGCTAATAAACAGATAAGGAAACACCATATTACACACATTTAGAATATTTCTTTTCTTGTTTCATCTATTATTTGAGTGCTTTTTAGTTGTCCTATATTACAATTTGTCAATTCAGTGCCTGAAAACATATGGGAGTTATTACTTCAGAATGTTTCTTTTATTTCGATTCACATTGAAGCCGAAAATGCCAATTGCAAATACCGCACCATATTCACATTATAATGGTATGTTACATACGATATCCACCCATCTTGTACATATCTCTGGTGGTATATTACAGTATGAATAAATCATATTTTTCTCCATCTACTTGTTTTGGTAAATGATAAAAGCTACCCAAGGATATCACAGTAACAACAACAACAACTGTATTCTTAGTCTTCCAATTGAAACTAACGTTTTAACCTTAAGAAACGAATAAAAATTTCGTTTCAATTTCAATTCATTTCTTTTCCATTAAATGCCTACCCATATCGTTTGTGGATACTAACAAGATGGGATCTTATAGGATTCTAACGAATTCATATACAAAATTTAGTTTGAAATAAACGCTTAATATGAATAAATAAGACAAGAAGTGTATTATTGGTGTGTATGGTAATGTTACAAAATATTTAAACTTTTATTTGTTACGGTTCATAATGAAATTGTCGATGCGGAAGTCACGCGGGCCTTTGTGACCAAATAAATTTACTCATTTTGTGTGTTTGCCATGATTAACTTAAGACATATGGAGAGACCGGAGGCTTAGGCAAAAAAAGGCAATTTCGAGAGATCCTTTAACTAACTACATGTGGCCACAAACATTAGAACAGAGAAAATATTTTGGGGTTTTCATATTATTTCCTTCTTTTTTTTTGCTGTTTCCATGTTGGTATTTTGGTTTACCACCGTGAGAAAACTACATGGTTTTAACTTTGTATTTATTTTTTTTGGTTGTGAATTTCCGTCACATCCTAAATATTTAATGGGTCGTCATCATATCAACGTACTTTATATTCAATGGTATGTTCTTCGTGTGCGTGCTATCCGGGGCTATCGATTTTAACACATCTGAATAACCATATGGCCCTCAATGAATGTCTGAACAATCAAAATGAAAAATTTGTATGCAAATTTTTCTGGTTTGCTTTTTTCATGCCATAAAACCACTACGGATCCATTAAATTGAGGAACTACGAATTATCCAACCGAAATGGTTTCCAAATAGCAATGGATCTTTTTTCTCTCGTGATGTTGTCTGTTATCTGCCTGTATGGATTATGTTTTACAGTCTGGTCAGAGTGGATTTGTTTTATGACTCAGTGAAATTGTGAAACATGTTTATCTCTTCGTCATATTTTTTTTTTTGGTGTTGATACAAAGTAGTCCTTAAAATGGACAACGGTATTGAAAAGAGACCAGGAAATGCAGTTGCTGTAATGTCACAGTTCGAATAATAAAGTGATTTTAGTCTGAACCCAATTAACATAACCATTGATGATGTCAATTAACTGTCCAAAATGGAATTGTTAATTATGTTTAAATAAATCATCAACGGTAAAAATTATAACAAAAAAAAAAATGGTTTTAATAAATTCCATACGATTCCATAGAATAATTGAATTTTTATCTCTGACATTTTATTATTCATTAGTTGTACAGAAGTTATTCATTTGTATTCATATAATTAAATTAACTCATGATTTCTATGGGATTACAAATAATTTTGTGGGATTTAACTAAACTCCTAGGCATTATAACTGAGTTGGTATCAAATCGATTATATTCAATCGGTATGGCTTAAGAGAACACTGTGTATTCATGTGTAGAAACATAACATATCCTTTGCACGGTGAACATTATTTCCTTTTTTATTTGTGTTCTGTTACTAAGCAGCTTAAAACGACCCCTTCTCTATTAAATGGGTAAATCAGTTTATGTACTCTCAATACCAAAAATGGACCACACATTTATTTGTTGTTTGTGTTTTGTGAAAATGCTTTTCCAGTCCCTTTGGAAAATGAACTTTTCTTTTTTGTTTTCATCATTGGCGTGTGTTTTGTATTCAACGCGATCAATTTTTGAAGGGAAAAAAATAAGAAAAATTCGTGACAAGAATTTTGTTTTTTGGTTCAATTTGGGTGCAAAGAAATTTATTACAATACAAGTGAACGCGAAAAATTTTTCAACTCATTTGGATTGGTGGCATTACTGAATGGAATCTAAGCAGAAGCAGTAGTTGAGGCCTTTACCATTTAGTGGAATTTTGTTGTTCTTAACATTATACAAGTTTGTCTGTTTTTATTTTTTGATGATACAAAATTTATGTTGAATGTCACTACACGTAGTTATGGTTGTCTTTATTTACATAAAAAGAAAGTTTCAGTGTCACATTTTCAGCAAAACTCTTTATCTTCTCATACCCGGCGGTTACCTTCAATACTTTAACTGTGGCAGTAGCAAACATAAATGAGAATACAATGAATTACATTCTGAATAGCTCATATTTTAGTCATAATAAAATTACATTTGTTTTACGCATAACTGATTTTCCTTATACAGGAACATTAGTTATTCTTTTTAGTTGGATTTTGATAGTAGTTCTCTCTCTTTTGGATAAACTACCATTGTTAAATGGTATTATAAAAGATGACTTGTTTTTATAAAATACCACTAGAGAGATGTGAAATGAAAATTCTTGCCAATTTATATGAAAATTATTCTGCATGTTATCATAACAGCATACATGTTAGTTATATGCTTGTCATATTTGCTATTATCTTTACTAAATCACATTATTCTTAGATACTTTTATTTCAATAACTATTTTTCTTCTTCTTTTTTCTTTTACAGAAAATGGATAAGAATCGTGATGGTGTAGTCACACTAGATGAATTCCTAGAATGTTGTCGTAATGATGAATCAATTTCTAGATCAATGAGTGTATTTGATACGGCCATCTGACCCAATCCAATTGATACAGATCATCAAAATACAATTGATAATCAAATAAAATGGTCTAATATTGTTACATCGGTTGATTGTGGTATATCAAACAGTAGTACTGGTAGCTGTAACCGTAAAAATTTTTATGATCCAAAATATTATAAGCAACGATCAAATTCACATAATCAACATATGATGGGTAGAACAACAGGACGTTATACTGTTGACCAAAATGGATACTATCGTCATCATAATATTCATCATCACTATCAGCATCATCATCATCATCGGTCGCATCATCATTTACATCAGCAGCATTATATGGAACATAATACATTGATGGATCCACGGTCCAGTTCAACGCCTACATCACCATCATTGGTGCGTGTTAAGTCCTGGTATACGGTTGCTAAACAGGGTGTATCATGCTAAATGATTTTAATCAACAACAAGACACGATTCTACGGTACAATGCAACAGAATATGTAAATAGGTAGTTTACATACACATACTAAAAATGGCTCATAATCATGTTATTAAAATTTAATAAAAGGTATTAAATAATTTGGCAAATTATATGTAATAGAGTAGGATAGGCAACCAAAAATGATAATGTAAAAACTTTAGAATGAAGTTTAATTTGTTAATGTATACTCTCGTACATTGTTATAGGAATTGTATATTTGTTCACCATCATAAATGATAGGCGGATGATGTACACACATTCACGGGATACCAATTCATATTAATAAATAGAATAGAGTAATGGATGCGATATGGCATATAAAATGGGATTAAAATAAAGGATTGTTCCGCGGTATATTATGCACCAGTTATGGGCATTTAAATTGAATCTGACAGGAATCATATTAATCCGTAACATTATTGATTTGGTTTATCTCTTGCCAAATATGTAAAATCCCTATCAATATGATTGAATTCGACTCAATCAGTTCATTATTAATTGAATTCTCATGTTTTAATTCATAAGAACAATAATGAAAAATAAATTATAATTGATAACAATTATCAATAAGTGAGACGACGACAATTATTAATAATTAATTCTGATTTTATTGTTTTTTTGTTATTCCTCTCAATTGAAAATTCTGTGTAATTTTTAAAAGAATTAATGATTATTGATAATTATTTAAAAAATTGTGTGATATATTTCGGTTAATTAAATTAATTCGATTCTTTTAGTGAGAAATACCATGAAAATAATTCAATGTGTTTGCATCAGATAACGATACTTTAAATGTAATTATCTCAGTGTTTTAAATTCACGATCAATTGAACAAATCAACCAATCCAGTTGATTTTGCTCCTGTTCGTATAGAATCAGATCTGGAATCTGGAATCAGATCAACTTCAAAATAATTCAGTTCCTTAGATTGGATTATGGCTAATAAAATCATTAGCATACATATTTCTGATCTTATTTAATAAAAAACATCATAACAATAAAAAATATTTTGTATTGTTCTTAAAGGTGTAATGCAATGACAAAAATTACTCCTCACCATCAGGCTTTTTATAGGCACATAGACAGTGGCGCCCTTAACGGTCGTTGGGCTAACTAAAAAGGTGAACTTTTGAAAAATCACTGAAATATGGAAAACCTGAAAGTTTCATAAATTTATTCTTTTTTATTCTCACCAACTAATAAACCCGGACCGTAGATTTTCAAAATTACCTGCTGCAGTTATGTTCGCCTGTTCCAAAAACAAGAGAAAAGTCTAAAAAATTTCAATTTTTTAAGAAAATTTCGACTCAATTTGAAAAATTGGAACAGGCGAACATGATAACAGGAGGCAAATTTCCTCTCAGAACTCTACAGTGTCGCCCCCAACGGAAAATATGTCAACTGAAAAAATGAAACTTATGAAAAACCAAAGAAAATTGAAAAATTCCAAATTTTCAAAAGTTCCGAAGTTGTTGTTGTAATCCCTGTTGCCTGTCGGTGTACCAATTTGCATTCGTATTAGTGCACTGACACTAATACGAAAGCAAAGGAAAAATTCAGTGAAAATCAAAAAAATTTCAAAATTGTTGTTCTAATCAAAACTTCTTGGCGGTGTACCATTTGCATTGGTATTGATTAATTCTACTACCAGTAATCGAAATTAAAAGGAAATCACTAAAATTTCAAAAGTTCCAATATTGTTGTTTTGTCACAAAGTTTAAATTTCATGTTTTATTTATGGAAAATCAACAAAATATGCTCTAGTTACCATAGCCATTTCAATTAACTGTTAAAATCGAATTTTGAAGTGACCATAAAAGAGAGCCTATTAATTCCTATTTCAAAGGAACATTGGAATGTCTTTATTGATCAATTGATTCATATACCGAACAAGAGACAACGTGAAAATAAAAACATTGAAACACTGCGTTTATCTTAATGTGAACAATTCTAGAATACTTAAAATTAACACTGATGGCATAAACTCTATGCTATTTTTGATGTATAAAATATAAATCGTTTCTCTTTAAGATCTTAAATTGTATATTTAGTAATAATAATTAATGAAAAATTCGAATTTTATTTATATAATTAAACTGCAAAAAAACCAAATAAATTAAAAATGAAACCATCAAAATATTATGAACTATTGTTTAATTAGCCGTTAGTGAATCTTTGTGTAATGTTCATGGATTTAAAAGCAAAAACCCAAAAAACAAAAAATTAAATTTTACTCTAGTGAAATAAAATTAATTCTAGTCATTAAGTAAAACAGAATTAATGGTATTAAATTTACAACAGAACTAAGATATAAACAAATGAAATGTATAATACCCATGAAATCACATGAACTATATTGATATAGGAAATTATTCTTCCATATTGGACTCAAAAGAAATAATTAAATTTTAACTGAATAAATATTAACTATGAGAGCATAGAATACAATTTATTAATAAAAACTATGAAAATTATTGAATAAAATATTATAAATGAAAAGCACTCGTAATCGCTTTAAGAAAGATGATTTTATGTGTGGGGCCCCCCATTAAAGTTATTGATATTAGAGAATAAACAGTTACAGTACATTGTATTAGATCCAATTGTATTACGATTAAATACATTATGGATTACATAAAATGATGAAAATCATTGTGAAAGCATAAATGTTCTTCCGATGCACATTTTCCTTTAAAACCGACAAAATACTCTTACGACATTGGTCGTTTCCTATTTGAAATTGATGTAATGAATTCGTTATTACCAACCAATTACCAACTCTTTCTCACTATTTTGTCTCAATAACTATTGGATATCGTCCATATACATCTAAAACGGACACAACGAACAGTATCATAACTGAATTTTATTGGGAATTGATTCGTAAAAAATTCTTTAAAGCATTTCTATGAAATCAATCACTTTAAAACCAAAATAATAACGAAAATATCTTTACTAAAATAAAAAGGCCAGAATATTTAGTTAAATATAATGTAATTTAAGTAGATAATACTGTTCTTTACTTACCCATTTACTATATTGTATAGATATAAAATTACATTTGTTATACTTGTAAATTGAGATGATTCAAATTGATTTATTCTTCATTTTTATGTTTGGGATATCAATTCTCCTAAACCTAAACTAATGAAAATCGATGACTACTTTTCATCTAAACAATTAAACAAAAAAGAAAAGTGAATAACTTTGTTTGTTTTCTTTAGTTGCAAATTATTCATCACATCGTAGTGGTTGACTAAAGTAAAAAGAATTTAGAATTAAGATGATAACAAAACCACTACGATGTACTCTTACAAAGGCTCCATGTGATTCAAATGAGATATTTTTTATGTCTCAATTTCTGTTTCTTCTTCTTAAAAGTCATTATTTTTAATATATCCAATCCACTATAATGTAGAAATAACAAAACAACAAGGAAAGAAAATATGTCGGATGTCCTGTTACATAATTCATAAATGAGATGATTCTATGGTGACCTGGGTTTAATACACATTTACCAGTAAATAATCTCGTAATTCATTATTTACACTACAACGATGATACCTGAGTCATCACAAAAGGACTCCAATCATTTCTCTCTCTCTCTATTCTTTACAGTTCGACGAATAGTTCTGTATGTAATACAAGTATTCATTCTAGTCATCCTTCTGAATGATGATTCTTATTAGATAAGAGATTAAAATTTAATGATATTTTTTATAGTACTCTTCTAACATACAAATTGATAGTAAAAACATAATAAATTTAAAATTATAAAAAATTAAATTCTCTCGTTAAAAGTCGATATTTGTACCCAACAATTTATGGGTATTAAAATTTCATAAATCTAATTAATTACCATTTAAAAACTACATTTAAGTGTACCATGGCCCCCGAATTATAAGAGAAAAAAAATAATCAAATACTTTAAAAACATAACATTCTCTAATAACCTACTACTAACAACTGTACAATTAGGTCAAGCATAAACCATTAGTTTTATTAAAATTAAATAAAAAAAAGGATCGAAATAAAACCAACGTTGTTTCAAGAAGAATTGAAATAAAAGAAAATAATCACATTTTTCAAGAATGCACTCCTCATTGTTTGTATTTCTGTTGCTAGTCATTATGAACAAAATCCCAAATTGCATAGAATTAGCATACTAAGAGGAACGGTGTCTAATTAAATTTGTAATCAGAAATTTACTGAAACATATACAATGAAAACAGATCCTGATAAAGGCCATTATATAGACATAAATTGCAAATAAATTTAAAACTTAACAACTAGAAATCATTAATAAAAAGCTTTACCAGTTTCTGTTTTAATAATCCACGTACCAAAACAATTGATAATGATTGTGCGACGATAATAAAACTCCTGTCATATTTGTTATGATATTTTCCTATTTTATTTTAACTGGGATCAATTGTTTGTTGAATTATTCAATACAAATACTGATTTGTATGTAACATAAGATTCTTTTTGAAACAATTATTAATCGATTAATCTGACGATTGATTATTGCTGCTAATAAAGAAATGATAAAAAAAAAATTAAAAATTAAATAACATTGAAACAATCAAATTCGGATGTTAATTTCATATGAACTGTTAATTATTAGATAATTCCTTTAATAAACCTTCTAAAAACCAAAAATTGAAAAGCTTTTAATAGTCGTTCCCATACTAAGAACGCATTAGTGTTAAATGGCACCAAATTTTGTTAAAAAAAAAGCCACTGTTATTCAATGTAATATTAATTAGGAATCAAAATAATAAGAAACAAAAATTATTCAACCACTAGTTCTTTAAGCTTTTCTTTCCCAAATTAAAATTGGAATAGAGAATATAAATATATTGAAAAGAAAAACCAACTCTTCTGTGAAATTGAATGAAAATGAGAAAATCTAAAACAAAAATCTTGTGATAATTAATGAAAAAATTTTGATGAACTTATTGATAACGATGAAAAACCCAATTTAAAACCATTGAATGGTAGAACCATAAAATCAAATTAATAGTAAATGAGATAAAAACTAAATTGTTCCAATTATCTATAACTCGTTTCAATACATAAATCAGCACAGGTATTGTAATACCAAATCTAAAGCTCTGATACGAACAACGTTATTGAAATTCATTGGATTTAATTTAAAACCTTAAAAGATAAATAGCATACCTGCTGTGTTTCTATTCAATTTGTCTTTGTAATAGCAATCGATGATTACTATCCAATCGTTCTACGTACCATCAATAATACCAATAAAGATGTCCTATACCGTTTGGAGACACACACACACACTAAATTGGATAGTTTTTCATGTGGAAAACGTTTAAAGGAATAGAATAACAGCAAAATCACTTCTATTCATTTTCTTATCTTATATTCACCTGACACTTTCTCACTTCATGTTGAATAGAATGTATCAACATTTATGCAATTCAGTATCAAAATGAACACCAATTTGTTGATTAAATCTTCAATTTTCAAATGCTAGCACTGAAGAAAGTGTTACAATTGATTATCTTTATTTTTCTTGTTGGTACTACTGGTAAATGGTGAATATATCAAATAGAGATCTATATGTGCAAATACAGAAAATATTTCTAAATGTTTAACTTTCAACATAAAAAGAATATGTGTATAGAATAAAAATTAACACACATACCGTATAGCTTTAACTAAAAACATACCAAAATAGATATTGTAGATACAAAGAGATGGAATCCCTCTAAAAATAAAAAGACCCTTACTGTAATACTGTCTTATACAGATTTTAAATATAGTCATTGAATGTACAAATATCCAAATTTGGTATAGTAAAAGTAATACCATGTTATGTAAATGTCTTATTAAATCATGTTTTCCATATAAATTAGCAACAGACTATTGAATGTTTGCATACAGTTTTTCTTTATCAGTTTGATATGCAATTGTTGTAACCATTTGTTGGACTAGTTGGCCTCTATACATAACCGCATCCACCCACAATAAAATAGAAATATAAACATAACAGATTGTTTAAAATTGTCGAAAAAAAAAATTCACTTTCTGAATTCTCAGTGTACAGTGAAGTTGAATATTCTATAAATTTTATTAGAGGAACATAAAAATAATAAATGAACAATTTGCGATACTGGTCAACATACTGAGAAGAATGTCCATCAAACATGTAATTTTATATTACAAATATTTACATTAGTTAAATATTAATGTTTTAGATATTTTGATAGCAGGACATTCATTAAACGTTAAATTTATTCAAAAATATGTATGAAGTAATTGATTATTAAGAGGATAACTTAACTATGTCACAACAAATGAATAGTCAAAGAAAGATAATGTAAATTATTGATAAACTGCACCATTTGATTTGACTGCATTTCGATGGAATGTCAAATGATAAGAATTGATCCAAATATTGAATTATTCAATTGTGAAAACGATGACGGTCAACCATTGAGACATGAATGGAAGTAATTTACATTATAACCGTCGTCCTTCTTAAGCACTTGATATAATTGATAATGAGATACAATTCATACACAAAGTCAATGGAATAATGAATAGAAACAAAAATATTTTTTAAAATAAAACAGAAAATGATAAGAAGAGTATAAGAACGTTTTACGATTTTAAAATAAATTCAAACACAAGACAAAGAAGATATTTTTTGAATAACTCCTTCTATATATTTATAGAGAATTCACCTGAAATGGTATATAATAAATATATTCAATGTATAAATTAGATGAATAATAGGATACCTTGAGCAAGTTCAAATTAAAATGAAATTATTTTTGTTCTTTGTTTTAGTTATTTGGTATTTTCACCCACAAGAGGTGGCAATGAAAACAAGCAAAAACCAACAGTAAAGAATAAAATGATTATAAACAATTTGCAAGTGACAGAAGGTAGCGTAATGTCGCAATAACTGAACTTGTTTACTAGAAAACAACACCGTTTTAACTGAAATTCAACGAGATAATGAAATTTTCTGAAACCAAAATAATTCTTTTGTGTAAGAATTCCATTGGAATTTTGTAACGTTTTTTTTTGTCATCTTTTCTTTGGCTCTAAATACAAAATACTTCCGTGATGTTTCTTAACTTCCTTCAAATAGTTAGTTACACTTTAACGTTCGTACTATACAAAAATGGTAATTTTAATAAAGATACCAATTTGAATAAACTAAATGTAGATTATCTAAGTGTATTTATTGAATCAATGAAAAAACTTACCAAAACAAATATAATGTACTTAATGAAAATCAACTAAAATAAATTTAATAAATTATTGAATTAGAACATTGAAAACAAAAAACGATATTTAGATTTAATTTTCCTTTAGTGTTTAAGTCGAATTATAATTTTAAAATAAATTGTTAATTTTTTCTAAAGAAAATTACTTATTACATTTGAAATTTTACTTAATAAAAATAAATGAAAACACTTCAAAACTAATGAAAACTTAATTGATAATTTAACTAATAGAGAATTAAAGAATAAAGTTTTAATTATAAAATCAATAACGGATTATTAATTTAACTGTGAAATTTATAAATTACTTAAGTTTAAGATCATCATTCAATTGAGTAATGTAAATGTTATTATCCTTATTGTATGGATATATAAAAGCCCGTTAGAAATGATGATACATTTATAAAATTATGATGAAATTTAATGAGTTTAGTGCATAGGAATGAATTTAAATTCTAAGTATTCTTATAAATGAATATGAAAGATATTAATATAATATTAAATTAATTAAATGAATAAAAGAAATTATTATTAGATGAGAATAAATGAAACATAATTTTTAAGTTCGAAAAATATATTAAATGATTATTACATTTTTTTGCATAATTTTACCATTTATTAAATGTATGAACATGATAAGATTAGCATTTATGATATATTATCAAAACTGAGATGAACAGGAACATGTATTACAAAGAATATTGTGAAATATAAATGGAGAAATATAACTATTTCTTTGAAACGTAATGGTAAAATAAAAAAAAAAGGAAAAATAAATCTGGTGAAATACAATAAAGTTTAAATTACAATTCAAATGTGTTTTCAATTACATAGGAACAAACAAACTTGTATCTCAATGGTGTCAAGAATAAAGTTCTTGATGAGTATTCATTACGGTCTTAAATTTTCTTTCAGTTTCAGCTATGATCAGATGTCCATACATTGAATCATTGCTGAAGTTTACAACTCGAACAGACAAAGTGCTAGTGAAAAACTAAATTATGAAACACATAAGGACACAAGGAATCTGTTGTTATCTCTTGATTGTTTTTATTGAAATAATATTTGATATACATGGAATGATTAGTTATTTGATTCATTTACTTTTCTTTTTTGTTTTAAAGCATTCACTTACATATAAATAAACATTAAATAGTTAGTGTATAATGGAAAATATAGAGAGTTACTTTTCATATTTTAGTTACAATAAATCATCTAATGGAAAAACATTGAATAATGTGATTAAATACATTTGTCCATTTGTTACAGTTAACAAGCCATCTTACAATTGATTCATATCGTTCATACTTCTTAATCAGTTAAACAAATTGTAAAACTCATAATCATTTATTCAAGACAATCGAAAGAAATTTTATGACGATCCTTTGTTCTCTAATAATGATAATAGTTTTACACGGGATTTTCGGTCTGCAACACAAACTGTGTTAATTAGATTTGATATCTGCTTTGTTGAGTACATATTCTTGTTCAATTGTTCGGTAATCCATGATTCAAAACTTTCTACAGGCAGATAATAAGACTTTATAAACGTATCCACATAAGCATTGTGTTCTGGAAATTTTTGTTCAGCAATTAATTCTAGCATTGACATCAAGTAAGTAAAATCTAATTGCATTAAAGCACGTCCACTAGTTGAACATTTCTTTGTGCACGAATACCTAAATGAGAATAGAAATCATATAAAATTTGTAAGGATGAAACAAACAATGTTATTATAGATATGGTTTATATCAAAATACATTTAAGTATCCCGCATTCACCTTCATCATGAAAGTTTTTACTACGTACGGATCAAAATTAATGAGCACAAATTTAAAAAAAAATAATACTATTTGCTGAACTTACCCTTCGACCAACGTATGCGTTAAAACATGTACCAAACTGTCCCATATTGGAAACTTTGGTGATCTTGATAGCATTAGTTTACCCTCAATATCCTCTAATTGCATTCGAAAAGTTTGTAAATTCTGTTTAAAGCAATTAATATTAAATTAGAAAGTTTCAATCAAATCCAATATCTATCTATATAAAAGTATTCAATTTTGGAGATCTTTTTTGGTAAACCAATAAATTGAAAACAGAATTACTAATAGTGTGTATTCTTTCTATGGCAAATCTATTTTCTTCTCCATTCTGTACTGTTACAAATTTTCAATTTACTTACTCGAGTTATTTTGTTCACATATGGACTATGATCACCCATAACATGATTGATGTCCCACTTAACCTTTCCAATATCAGTTAGAATATTGTGAATATCAATCATACGAGCTGTTGTACACATATAAATTGGTTTCCGTAAATTACAGATGTAATTACTGGTTACGTCCAAATAATTATTAATTTCCTGTGACTGTCTAGTCGACAGCAAATGATTAAGATATCCTTGTAGTTGTTTGAATTGTTCCACAAGAGTAACACCACTCTCGACACCAACAATCCGTTTATCAAGACCGTAAAGTGTTTCTGGATCGCATAACTCAACATTGATCTGGTAACATAATAATCAATTATTTTTTATATAGCGCCGCTTTTATTTATATCTGATTTATGAAATACATACCATTTGAAATGATGCTGGCCAATTTCTAACTCGTGGTAGTATGTCATTTGATATTCTATTTAAATTACTGTTCAACGTATCACTGTACAAATTATCTGATGGTACAGGCTAAAATTAAATTTATTATTTAAATTTGATCAATTCAAGTAAACACCAAAACAACTAACCAAATCCTTTCCAAAGACATAAAATGTTGCATAGATATAAAAGTCAATCAGTTCAGTCATTGCCTTGATTATCTGGGGCGATATGGAATGTAAAAGTCTACACATATGTAAGTACCGGCCGATACATCTTAAAACTGTTAACGAAGTATTGTTTGCAATTAGGGTGTCTCTTGTTTTCGATGTACCATCATTTGAATCTTCTGACGTTTCGAATGCATCCAATCCTTGTTTCTGTTCATCATCGTCACTGTCTTCTGAATAATAACAGGATGTCTCATCTATTATGCCTGCCAAAATATCTTCTTGTAACATCGATTCATCAAAGCCCCCATCAAAGGGTGAACTCATCTCTAGATAACGATGGAAATAACCGCATTGACCATAGTTTGAACTGCCATCCTAAAACATGAAAATTAAGTTGTAATTGTTCGTCGGTCGATAATGGATTGTTCATTTAATTTCACCTGAGAATTTAGTTCAGACGATGCTGTTTCATCCATTATGCATTCATTTGTCACTGACCGCTTATGCAAGTACACGGAATCGTCTTTGGTCAATCGATTGTATTTTTTCAATGAATTTCGAATCGTATGAAACTCTTGTAATTGCATTATTGAACAAATTGAATTCAACGGTACCCAAGCCTCGTTGTCCATAAATAAACATAATTCTTCGAGACAGATATCATGATAACGATTGAAAAATTCGACACTTTGTGCTTTAACCACTTCCATCAATTTAGACGATGATTCATTACAAAACTCATTTCCAACTCGTTTCAAACGTTGTACAATCGACAATACTTGTATGAATTGTTCATACTTTAGACTGTACAGTTTTTGGGTCGAAAGAAATGTGTAAATTTTCGATTGTATATCATTCCATAATCGTGATTTTCCTTTAAACAATTTCTCTTGGATATAATCAGTTCTGTCAATTGAATCAATCTCAGTTGTCGTTGATGAATCAACATTAAAGTTTTTATGCCAACTACAAACTTGATGGTAACAAACTAATATTGTCCAAAATGATTTACAGAGTGCTATCAAACACGGTATGCATTTATCTGGTGGAATATTCTAAAATAAATCACATTAATGTAATCAAAATTCAATTCACTGATGCATTAAATCATTTCTCATACCTCGCAAAGCTGCTCAAATAACATTTTCTGTTGTTTATCATCACCCGTTTGTTCCAAATGATTGTGCAATATATTAAATGCCACCGTATGAATGTTTGATATGAAATTCATGTGTAACTGGAAATTGGTTTTATAACATAACAAAGAATATATCAATTATTTAGATTATTTTTATATCAAATTAGTTCAATGTCATGAATTATATAAAATTGATAACTCACTTGATCCATTGATAAAGCAGACTTGCCAAGCAAATGATACGCCTCTTGTAATTTCCCATATTTGTTTGCATCAAACTCTTGAGTCATCTAAAATGACAAAATGTTGTTATTATTATGTTGAAGGCAACAGACAATAAAGAGGTAAAGAAGATTACCAACCTGATTAAGTACGTTATCTAATTGCACTTCGGTGTTTATAAGGGTATCTTGAAGTTTTTGCGTTAACAATTCGACACATTTTAACTGACTGTTCTTTGTTGCTGAATTTTTACAGTCTAGCAAAATGGTAATAGCACCCGAATAGTTACCACTTGTAAGTAATTTTTGCACTTCAATGTCTGTAGACTTTAATTTCTTGACAGTGTTAAGGATTACCAAGAGCTCAGACAGTATCATGCGACGCCGATATGTTGCCAAAATCTCTAAGCTTGTGGTTGTTATATTTTTTCTAGCGAAATTAAGACATGAGCGCGCTTTTTTACACGTCCATAGTGCTTCCTCTAGCAATTTTTCGGTCTAAAATAATGATTAATTAACAATAAAACAATTCTAAATTGGTATGATCAGTACTTACGTCACCAACGTATGAAAACTCCTCATTACATACAGTACGTTTGTCCAATATGTTTTGTAATACTTTTTTCGATACTACTTTGTGCTGTAGTTTCAATGTGTTAATTGTCTCCGCAATAACTTCTGGGTTAAAATTAATCTCTTGCAATTTCTAATAGTAATAAATTCATTAGCATTAAATTATTCAATAAAGCGGGTGACTCACTTTTAGCTCATAATCTTCAGTATCTACGTTTTCCTGAAAGTAAATTTGATCGGTTGATTCAAGAATTTCTTGATCCGATAGCTTTTGAGATTCATTATCTTCACAATTTTCGTCATGCTGGGATTTCGACGGTACACTGTCAGGTACGTCCGAGAGATTCTGTATGAAGTAATCAGAAAATCCCATTGCTGGAATTTTAACTGAATTCCTTCGTTGAATAAATTTCTACAGAATGGTAATCCAGTTTTAGTTGAGTACAATGAATTAAATACACTTGCTCGTCACACTCACCTGTTTGTTGATCAAATCAAGAAACTTATTCTTTAACTCACTCATATTGTAAATAAATTAAACTAAACTAAATTACTAAATAATTACTTAAAATAAAGATGTTTTAATAACCCATCACTTGTTGTTATGATAAAAATGAATGTTCAATAGAAAAATGCTAAAGATAACATTGTTTCTTTGTGTAGTCAGCTGTTTGAAAAGATCCGTGCACTACCACGCCACCACACTGGTGCAATTCAAATAGCAGTAGCTAGCAGCAATCGAATTTCAACAATTTCCCTCAAGAAATCAATTAAATTTAATTGCAATATGTTTAATGTTCAGAATTAATTTAATTTCAATAATACAATTTAATGTTTCACCTAGACTTTGAATATCTAAGGACGGGAAATACCTAGAAATTATATTCAACACAACAAGACCAAAAAACAGATTAATTCCTTCAAAATTTCAATTACCATTTATTTATGATAATTACATATTATAATTATATGAGTTTTATAAATTACAATTCATTTTAAAAAAAATTCTTATTAAACTTCAGAAAAAAACAGCATTTTGATAGCCGAAATATTATGAGAATTTGTACTGCAACGATTCTAAATAAATATCCCATAATTATTAATAATAATTAAAAAATAATATTAAATTAATCATTAATTTATACTTAAGATTTAATTCCTATTTTTCATGCAACAGAAATATTTGTTGAAATTACTCGCGATGTATACTTTCTATTTATAAATTCCATTTACACATAATTATATTCTACACCTATAGGTAAGCGAATTTTCTACTAAAACTGAACGCCTCACTAAATTAAAACGTTATTTTCTATAAATTTCATTATCATATACATCCATATTAATAAATTAATAAAAAAAAAATCATCAACTGCTATATCGCGCAGCAATTACCAATATAATCAGTGTGCATCAACCAAATTACAAAATTCTTAGGTTGACTTAAAATAAACATTTGCTTTTTTACATTCAGTCAGTTTTACTTTGAATCCTTTTCAAATGATTTCTCGTGCGCTATTCTAACGTGTTCTCGTAAACTGTATTTGTTCTTAAACTGTTTCTGACAATATTCACATTTTCTCGGTGGCTGTGGTTGATGCTGTGTTCTGATATGTCTCCATAAGTTTACCGTCGTTATCGTTAATTTACAGAATTCACATTCGGACCATTTTCTTTGTGATCCAGCATCTACAACAAGTTTAATAAAATCATTAATAAATTATTGTACATTTTAAAATCTATATTATTAACATTAAGTACAATGTACAATAATGTTTCAACTAACATTAACAAATCTAACTCTTCTTTGGTTCTTTATTATCGGAATGCATTTTCTTTTTATGTGTCAACATATCGTATTTACGTGAAAATACTCGTACACAAATCGAACATTTGGTACGACCCTTGTGCTGATCTTTATGTAATTTAACTGATGCAGCATGTTTAAATCCTTTACGGCAAATCGGACAATGAAAGGGCATATCAGTGCCTATTAAGAAATCGTACGATACAAAATGTTTTAAATTACCAAATTAATATGTTTGAATTCATTCATACAATGTATTTAAGAAGAACGCGTTTTTGAACTCATTTAGAAAGTTAATGTTAACCAAAACAAAATAATAACTAATAAAGCAATAAGTTAATTGATAATTACTATTTGGTGTAGAAGCTGTATCACTATGTATATTCGCTTTAGCTTCTTCTGGTGATGTAGTTGTGGCAAATATCGTTGCTAAAATGTTAAATGCATTTAATATAAGTAATTGCTTTATAGTATAAGTTTTTAATTAGGTCACTCACTTATTTCAGCTTCTTCTGGTTTTGGGTACGAACTTGTACCCTCCATGTCTATACCTTGTTCAGTCAACAGTTCAAAGGTTTCCGCTAATAATGAAATGTTTTTATTAAAACTATATCAATTGATGGTAATTACAATTAATTTACTTACAGTGCTTGTACATTTCTGATCCGTCTGGTTGATCTGTCATTCCTTCTGTTTGATTCTGAGAGTCACTGATCCCAGAAATGAATTCGGGAACATCAATTTTAAATTGTTCTTCGTCTAAAATATAATGAAATTAGTATATAGGTTCCCAAATTCACTTTCCTAACGTACTGTGATCTGATGACAGTGAATTATTAATTTTTTTGGCGAAACTTGAATCAATTGCAAGTGGATCATTTTCATATCTCATTCGTTTTTGTCCTTTAGCCTGTAATTGGTCTGTTGTGTCTTTTGGGGCAGTCGTTGTCAATACAATTTGTTGTCCATTTGAAGTTGCTGGTAAATTTAATGTTTCTTGAACAATTATTGGTATTTGCTGGATTGGCTGATTCTGGACATAGATTTTACGAGTACCAGTTGCTGATGTACTTGAACTTGTTGGCACAAGTGTTTCGGCCGGAATTGTTCTACTATCGCTAGAACCACCTTCTGATAAACCCTGTACGGATAGTAATTCAGCGGTCTGTAAAAATGATGCGAGAGCATCTTGTTGCACATTTACTTCACCCTAAAATTAATGAAATTGGCACTAATTAATATCAATCACTTGTAAGTGGATCACTTGTAACTGATTACCTGATACATGAACTCAATGATTGATAGTAAATCTTCATATTTTACATTTTTGAATATGATAACTGGATGCTGGCAAGGATTATCTTTGAAAATTTCACGGAAATATGTACTGCATGCTGATAATAAGATCTTATGAGCCCGTATTTTACGGCCCTCACAGCAAAGTGTTACATCGACCAAATCTTCTTGTGAACGAAGGGAATCGAACGCATATGTTATGTGGTGCAAGTAGTCGTTCCACCGTAATGAATACTGTTGACAGCCTGCCATCTCACATAAATTAGCAGGTAGCCGCCGACAAATAACACGGAACAATTATTATTGCTAAATTAAAACTAACAGTGGGTGATAAATAAATCGCGCCTTTACTCGTACAGTTTGATCCAAATGCACTTTAGGTAGAGTTCGACCATCGACACAAACACAAAATTCATACACTTTCTAATTCTATCGAGCAGTCTGCACTCAATACTCAGTATGGGATACACTTGAACAAATTGATGCAAAACCGTTTTGTTTTAATAACTTATCACGTCTTCCTTGAATTTCTTCACCGATACCGAATTATAATAAATAAACTGTTCGAGCTTTCGGTTTGTTTATATTAAATTGATAATTGGAAAAATGCCTCTTCCTTATTGGAAAAAATTTTTGGATTTTACGAATTTTCCAATTTGTGTAAACACAACAACAACATTTTAAGCGTCAAAAATATTATGCAGACAGCGCTGTCCGATGGAATGGTACAAGAGACTCTAATTTCAGTATTAGTTGCGATCTCAATTTAATTAGAAATGCATAAAATAATTAATCAGGAAGCATCAACTAACACATTATTACAGTCGTTTTTAATTAGTTTTACATAAGCACTCTGTCCTCATCATATCTTCCAATTGCGACAACATCTTAGCGGTGTGACGCGCCACCTAAACATTTATTTCGACCGTTTTACTGAAGCTTAGCTGGAATTGCGTTTGTTTGGGGCTGGTTCCATGCAGTAGAAGACAACAAAATAATAATAATTTTTTGTTTTGAAAAATAATTCACATTTCAGTCAAAAACATCATATTTTGAAGTTCAATAATTAACTTAATTAAGAGTGTCGATTAGATCAGTGTAGCAAGTGTTTTATATAAACTAATAGTATTAACCGATTGATTCGATTGTTTTGTAATCGTCGCAATTAGAAATTTATTACGGCATAACGATGGTAGACACCAAGGATAACGAACCAATCCCAGAAGGATGGGAGAAAAGGTTAAGCCGATCAACTGGTAACAAATATAGACTGTCCACTTTATTACTTATTGCAATTAAACCCGGTGTTTATGTTTTCCAGGTATGCATTACTATCTAAATATTTACACAAAAGAATCGCAATGGGATTTGCCAACCACCGCAGCAAGACCGAATGCACCACTAGTGAGTTTAATTACAATTACCTTTAGATGTGAATAATAAATTGAATAATTATAAATTTCTAGCCAAATATACAAATCAAATGTTCACATTTACTAGTGAAACATGCAAAGAGCCGCCGGCCAAGTTCTTGGCGCGAAGAAAACATCACTCGTACCAAAGAAGAGGCTGCTGACATATTGAAGGGTTATCGTGAGAAGGTGACTCAGGCAAATGTTTAGTTAAACAAATCGATTAATTTATCGACCTTTGCTATGTATTTTAGATCACATCTGGTGAAGCAACACTCGCAGAACTCGCCGAACAATACTCAGACTGTAGCTCAGCCAAACGTGGCGGTGATTTGGGACCATTTGGTCGTGGAACAATGCAAAAACCATTTGAAGAAGCTGCATTTAATCTTAAGGTTGATGAATTATCGGAAATTGTTGAAACAGATTCTGGTCTGCATGTTATTCTTCGTACTCAGTAAATCGAATACGTTGAATCCAAGAAAAAAGCAAAAGTAAGCGATTTAGTTATGCATATCGTTTCCCTTTAAGAGTTAATTTACAAACAGACAATTGTGTTGGATATATGAAATGGAAAAAATAATAAGGATTTTGTTCTGTTTAATGTGAAATTTAAACTACTTATACTTATACTTTTGTGAATTAAAGTTTATTAAACATGATGAACATTATAATATTTAACAATTAAGTTTGTTTAATATAAATTTGGCCGCTGGATGACTTTGTGATTCAATTGTGTTTTTAAATGGTGCCAATAAATTTTTAAGTGTCTCTTTAACATCATCTGTACAATTTTCCAATGTTATTACGATTATAAAACTAGGACGATTCAGTGGTAACCATTTCTCGATTACTTGATCTGTTAATTTCTCTGCCAATGATGATGTGAACAGGACTGTTTCATTTGATTTCATTCGCTCTGTATCATCTTTAATGATTTTTTTCAGTGCCATGTGAATACCAGCACTTTCAACACCGAAAATTAACTTTATTTCTTCAGCTTCTTCACTATTCTTCTCCTCTTCCATTGGATTCTTAATAATTCGTTTACCCTTCTGTGATTCCTTTAGTTTGGCTTTCTCTTTCTTAGCCAATTCCAATGTAGCATCACGTTTCTTTTCACCAACCATCCATTCAGGATTACAAACAACATTAGCCAAAACATCAAACGCTTTCTTTACATGATCTCCCTTACATGCCTTTAAAATTGCGGCAGTTGTTAATGCAATGTGACCTGTACTCAACCAGAAATCGGCATCAGTACTTATGGCTGTGCATAGTGGTTCTACTATCGATTCCATTATTTCCGTTCGACGAATTACTTTATCTTTCTTACTGAATTTCAACCCTTCGTCCAAAAATTTAATAATTTGTGGATGGAACGAAGATGTAGCATCTGGAACGACTAACCATTCAATCACCCTTCGACCCCATTCATTTTCAGCAATGTTCTTAATACATTCCAATATTTTATCAATAACTGCTTTCTTCAAACCCTTGGTATCATCAGTTGAATTTAAAACTGCTAAAATGAATACATGACCATGTTCATGTACACACATTGTTTCAATGTGTTCTTTTATTACTTTTAAAATTGCCTAAAATAAATATTAAAATTACTTATCAATTTAAAATTGCAAATTCGATTTTAACTTACACGACGATCTTTAACAGCAGAATACCAAAAACATTGAATTGCAGAACGTGTACCTTCCTTTGTACTAGCCAATGATGGTATGAATGGTGAATATAAAGCAATAATTTCATTTCTATCTTCTTCATCACATTCACCCAAATATTCATGCAATATTGCATGTATCAAACTATTGTCAACTAATTTCTTGTTGGCAGCATGTTCCAAATTTGCTTTAATTGAATTTAGGGTTGCCTTCTTCAACTCTGGAGTTTTCTCATAAACATTCTTCAAACACTTGACCGATTTATCTTTTGTCTGAAAACAAAATCATGTTCCTTTAACATACCACTTGCTAATTGATGTTCATGAACTTACCGTTCTGTATATTTCACCATAGAATTCCTGTCGCATGTTTGCTTTCTGTTGCGCACTAGCCCATGAAATGTAGATTGTATCAATAATTGAATTTGAGAATGCATGAGTTGCCATCTTTACTACATGTCCATAAATGCTACTGATTATTTTCTCTTTAATGTCTGGTGTACCGTATTTAACCATTCGCATAACACAAAAATGGGCATATTTGGAAAGGGCCATTTGAGGAATTATAGGAATTAAACTCTGAAAGAAAATCGATGTAAATCACAAATATAGTTAAACGAAAACTTGTTCGTATAATACCTCTGATATTTCACGTTTAATATCTCCCGGAGCGGCTTTCAATAGACACTGAACGACTCTAGCTGTATCGTGAGCCAGAACAATTCTTTGATAATTTGTACCACCCTTCAACAGATTGTGTAATTTTGTTGCTAAAATATCTTTGTCTTTTGTCGCTTTGCTGTAACAAAAATTCATTTCATCAATAAACTTCTAATCACATATTGAATTCTATAAATTTTACCATTTCAGTTCTTCGTATATTTGCTTTGCTTTTGTTGTGAGTTCAAATAAATCCTTTCCAGTACGTTTATTTTTCCTCTGTAGCTTCAGATTTTTCCTATCCTCTTTATATTTGTTCCAGTCCACCTTCTCTGGTGCTTTTTGTTGATCATTCTGTTGTGCACCATCCTTTCCAGTCCATTTGTCTTTGCCAAATTTATTTGGACCATCAAATTTGCCACCGGGTCTCTTCTGAAACGGTCGATCGTTCCTCTGGACACCTCCCTTTCCACTCCATTTGTCTTTACCAAACTTCTGTGGGCCATCAAACTTGCCACCCGGTCTCTTTTGAAAACTCCTCTGTGGTCTATCATCACCGGGTCGTTTCTGAAAATTCTTTTGTGGTCGATCACCACCAACAAATTTCACCTTCTTTACATCTTTCTTTGCGTCTGTGTCACCATCATCAGCGGGTCTCTTAAAAGCCTTAGTAGTCATAGTTTGAATGGTTAAAAGTCTCTAAATTAAATTATTCCAACTGAACGCTGATTTTATTTATCACAATTTCCAATAACTTAAAGCACGTGGGTTTGTAATTTCTGGTTTTACTTTTGATTTGCACCGTTTATTTATAAACAATACGATCGAATTCAAGAATGGTGTAAATGACAATTTCAATTCAGTTACTATATGTTATTAATACGTATTCTAAAGAATTATGAGAAGATATAAGAGTTTTTAAAAATAATCACTGATTCTCAACGCAAAGCAGTGAATCTAAAACCAGTCGATAAAAATAAAATACCATAGTAGGGTTCAAATCAGTATATGGTCCTTGTATTTCAATGACTAGTTACGTGGTATCAGTAGTAAGAAGAGATGAAGAACAAAATAGTATTATGTTGCTATGAAGTGTGTCTGAAATGTAAGACGTTTCTGCAATATATTGATTCAATGAAGCGTCGAATCAACACGGTATGTAGAAATGAAGTTACTCATAAGCAACACCCATTTCAGTTGGCTTGTTACATGGTTTTCACACTTCTACCGATAAACCGACTACTTGACGAAATAAACAGCGACAAATTGCTGACAACAACGAGTGAACAGTCAAATTGACATTTGGTTGAGACATCTTTTTGACAAAATTCATACAAATTGTAAACAATAATAAGGAAGCAAATTGCAAGAATCCTGGATATTTTTGTGTAAACTTAGTTTACAATCAAGATTTTATACAGTTTGCCGTGGATATAAACAACAGGTAATAATGAGAACTGACATTCAGGTTCTGGTGAATTCAACAATTCTGTTCTATCTTGCAGTATTTGCATTTAAAACCGTGAAACCGCCAATGGAAGCGAAGTGACGTGGAACTAAGTAACGTCGTAAGGAAATAGGAACCCTCCGATCAACATAATTTGGTGGCACAAAGACATAGTTATTGAAAATATATTTAGGACAATTTTATATAATTCGCCAACATGTTTGAGATTTCGGACACACAGAGTAAGTACTTGAATTGGTAATCTCTCACATTGGCATTCGTCTTAACATTTCTCATTCTATGATTTCAGAAATAGGCGTTGGACTTGCCGGTTTCGGTATATCCTTCCTCATATTGGGAATGCTTCTGCTATTCGACAGAGGTCTATTAGCTATAGGAAACGTAATTTCATTTCATTGTTCCATCAGCTAGCAACTAAGTTTGTTAATTGATTTTTTTTAGATACTATTCATATGTGGGTTGGCCTGTGTCATTGGATTAGAGCGAACCTTTCGTTTTTTCTTTCAAAAACATAAAGTGAAAGCATCGATCGCCTTTTTTGGTGGTATCGTTGTTGTACTTGTGGGATATCCTATAATTGGAATGGTGATTGAATTGTATGGCTTCTTCTTGTTGTTTAGGTAAAAGGGTAATCATTTAAGTGGAAACGAATTACTTACTAAATACATCGACTTTATTTTTAGCGGATTCTTCCCAGCTGCAATTAATTTCCTGCGAAGGGTGCCGGTACTAGGAACATTCCTTAATATGCCCGGTGTTAGCAAGGTAATTAAGCTGTCACTTTGCCAGATTGCCGATATCTAATCATTAATTGTTAATTATTTACGTGTTTCAGGTTGTTGACAAATTAGCTGGTGATTCAAATCGTACAACGGTATGATGTTTTTGCTAATTAATTATCCAATTATCAAAGTGTACATAAAAAACAATCCTTTTAAAAATCCAAGTTAATTTTTGTTTGTTAATGTATAATTCGATTTTTAACTTATTGGAATTTCATTTTATCATCGTTAACGAAATTCATTAAAATGACAATGAAACCGAAGTTAGATGCTTGTAAATAAGTGAACGCGTTCTATGATGAGGTCAAGTTTTGATTTTTCTAACTGGATGATGATATTTGAAGTACACTTATAATTAGGAAGATATATATTTAATTATGGGGATAAGTTTTCAGTCATTTAAAATATAAAAAAAAACTGAATATCTGGTTCTTATTTTAAATGAAACCAGAAATAGATAAAGAACATAACTATATATTAATTTCTGTTTATTGTTAATAATTTCGTATCGAAACTATTTTCAATATGTTAAATAAATTCACATTAGCTATGATAACTGTAAATTCTAAATTATTTTCAATTAATAAATTTCAGGAACCGCGATGATTTGTATCCTGCCATAATCATTTCGATTCGCATTCCACTAATGGCATATGAGTTCCGCATTCCTAAAATCCAAAACAGTAATAATCATAACGTGTACCAGCTAATTACTAAATAAATATTATTTGCTGTAAAAAAAAAAATTACTAATCGTTGTTTGCATCATTGAGTCATGTATTTATCCAGAATAGAACCTATTCGAAACTCTGGAATTGATAACATATCATCCTATTAAGTATATAGATATAATTTAAAACCATAAATAATATATTGGGATAAACGTTGCTTTATTGACTGCATAATATTCATAACAATACCATAATCGTACATTTTGGTAACAATATTTATGAGGAACAGATTGTTGTACTTCAAACAATACATTAGACTTAAATTAAAATTAAATTCAATTCACATCTACTTAAGTTCATGTTCAACTTAAGTTTCACCTATTTATGATTATAATTAAATGGGTATGCGAAAGGTACTGTCACAAGCAACAAAATGCAACATTAATTGCTTTCTCTTTTAATTTTTTTTATTTTTGTTAGTCAAATTCATTTCTATAAGAAGTTTTACTAATTTCATTTAACTGTGAATTATTAATAATATCTAAAGACCAATGACTCGTATATCGATATACGGTTCAATTTCCTGGCGTTAATTTGCATGAATTATTATTAATATCAGTCACAACTAAAGCCAAATAGAGAAATAAAAAACTGTATCAAATATCAACCAAATGTTTTTGATGAATCGATAAGAAGAATTTGTAATAATAATACTCGACGGTGTCAAATTTAGATTGGATCAGATCTTAGGACTTATATGAAACGGTATTTTAATGAAAAAAAAATTCATCAAATACCGCCAATAATTCCATATTAATCACATTGGATCAGTATTGATTTCAAAAAATATCAATTAATTGAAGAATTAATAATAAATTATAAAGAAGAGACATAACGATTCAGATTATTTTTACGGTTTTTTATTTCTTTTATTTGCTTTTACTGTGTTTGTGGTATGATTTTTTGCTTCGAAATTATCGTTTTTGTAATATTTAGTTTTTTTTTTTTCATTAAATTAAAATTAATTTAGTTAAATTACAAGACTTTCTTAATTTCGTCGTACAATACCAGTACGAATGCACCACCAGTACCACGAAGGACATTGGAGAATGCTCCCTTGAAGAAGGCAGATGGTCCTTCTTGTTTGGCAATCAAGCCCCAACAGTGAATTGTGCTCTTGTAAACAATTTCTGTAGCCTTACGTCCAGACTGCATCATCATACGACGACGTACAGTATCGAATGGATATGAAACAATACCGGCAACTGTTGTAACAACCTACGAATTTGAAGTATAATACGCCATTAGTTTATATACTCTCATTTAATGATTTAAAGTTAACTCACTTGAGCAATAGCCCATGAAATGTAGATTGGTGTGTTCTTAGGATCTGGAAGCATACCACGAGCTGTGTCGTAGAAGCCGAAGTAAGCAGCACGGTAGATGATGATACCTTGTACTGATACACCGAAACCACGGTACAAACCGACGAGACCGTCAGATTTGAATGTCTTTACCAAACAATCACCAAGACCGGTGAATTCACGAGCACCTCCCTTACCTACATCAGCGCCCAAACTATAACATACCAATTAATTGATAATTAGCTATATGTTCTAGCTTCTCTTAGTAAAATTTTTTACTCACCGAGTACGAGCGAAATCAAGAGGGTAGACGAAGCAAAGTGATGTGGCACCAGCAGCACCACCTGAAGCCAAATTACCGACGAACCAACGCCAGAATTGGGTCTTCTTGTCAACACCACCCAAGAAAACTTGCTTGTACTTGTCTTTGAAGGCGAAGTTCAAAGCTTGTGTTGGGAAATAACGAATAACATTGGCCAAGTTACCACGCCAGTAGGCAGCAACACCTTGTTCCTTTGGGATGCGGACGAAACAATCGACCATGCCTATTGGAATTACATAATTATCGTTACTTAGTTGAACATGTATCACAATGTTTTTCTCGTCATATTATTGAAATGAATTCAAAAAAGTTATCAACGCTACGATCTTTGAACTTCAATAAAACATACCCTTGTATTGCTTATCAGCAGCAATTTGTTTGGAGATGTGTTGGACTTGGAGCAACAATTTAACGCGCTCAATTGGGGCTACAGCAGTTTTGGAAATGGCTGCGGAGATACCTCCTGCAGCGAAATCCTTTAAGAAACCAACTGGATCACCTAATCCTGCACCCATTTTTAATCTGAAATTAAAACATAATCGATTTATTTTATTAACATGAACTTCCGCGTGAAGATTTAAAAAAAAAAACATAAAAAATGTACGACGTAAGATACGTTAATGGCCTTTAAATTTTATTATGCCAATAGTAAATTTCAATCTAAGCGAATTGATTACTTGGCTTCTGTTCACATGAATCCGTTTATACTTTAATTACAATTGGGGGCCACCCAACTAAAGGTTTTAAGCATAGTTGACAATAAAAATAATTATTGGTTGTTGTTGTATTTTTCGTACTATGAATTACTGCACTTGGCCGTTATTTTTAGGATTCAGCTGAGAATATATAGAATGTTATAACGAAAAGTAGGTGAGTGTGATAATCACCTAGAGAGATAGAAAAACAGCAATTGTATAATAAAGCCATGGATGTTTCAACGTCAAACATTGAATCAGCATCAATTGAAAACCCGCACTCTAGTCGACATCGAGATAAAACCACAGCCAACAATCTTTTGGTGTGTAAGCGTTCGTATGACGTCTTTTTGCTGCTATTTAGTGGGTTCGAGAATATGGACGTTTATCAATGTGGTTGTCTGGGACTTCGGTTCCCCCATTAATTGATTCAAGTTTAACGAAAAATCACGTGGGTCACACTTAGTATTCGGTTCTGGTTTTTTTTTTTTAATTCTTCTTTTTTTTAAATTTTACGCATATGATTCAGCCTTCGATACAATCGAAGAGAAATGAATTCAATTCAAATATTTAAGTAACTATTCAATGAAAGTACTTGCTACTATTGGAAAATTTTCATAGCAAAATAAGTCACAAATACACGACCTTTGTTAATGAATTCTACCATAATCGATCGTTTTTATCAAATTGGAACTACTATCTGGTGTATTTCCCGTTTCTCTCTTCTTGAACTATACTCAGCTGTGCTAATTCCATTCGTTCGTATATGAATGTATGTTGAAACCCAGTTTTAAATATCCAGATAAAACATGCGCAGTGCATCCATCGATGCATTCATTCTCTATGCTATTTTATTCTTATTTCTTATTGTAATTTAAACCTTCCTTTCTGTCTTTTTGTACAAAACAGGTATCAAAGAGCTTCAAAAATTACCAAATAGCATCAATAACAGAATGCTTGCATCTGGTTATGATTCTGAGAAAAATATTTTAATCATTTTTTGTACTTTTCTCTTTTGAAATTAATAAGCCACGAATGTATTTATAAAATATCATGTTCTTTTACAATTACGAATTCAATAATATTTAAATTATTAAAACGTAATCCTTTCGTGTATTACAAACAGCTTATTACATAAATGGACATTGAAAATTGTAGAGAAAATAAAATTATCACTGTCCGATGACCACGACTTCATTTCTAAAATACATTTTTTTAAAGTTCTATTTTTCGTTCATTGAGAGGAGGTATTTGAAAAAAAAAATATCTCAATTACATAACTTATTTGTTATGTCATATGGATTTGCTTAACAATTATGATAAACTCGTAAAATTATTTCATTGTAACCAACTCGAACTGGATAGTTAGAGCAGGGGCAAGGTGAATTAGCAACTTTAATCGTTTTGTGAATGAAGCTCCCCTTTTAATATTCTAATGCACAAATGCATTAGATGCGTCGCAGTGGCTCAAGAGACTTTTTGCAATGCATCTTATCTTTGGAATGTTTGATGTAGTGTCATAAACAAAGTAAAACCGTTTAGGTTTAATGCTTCAGCTAGAATTAAGTAAATTATTAAATTTGCTCAAATCACATGTTTCCTATCTCCACAATGGCATAATGGCTGGTGCCAGCCAGACAGGGATTGTACGCCAATGCCGTTTCATTGATGATTATTTTTCAGTCTCTTAGATAATTTCTTACACCTTTACGTAAGCACACTACTATAGCTTATCAATACAATCAATTTTCCATTGAATCCAAATTAGCGATAGTTTTCTTTATTGGAATTAAAAAAATTTTATTTTATGATGGAGTTTGGCCATATGCCGTAAATTAATATGAAGTTCGGTGTCATGAATCTCAAGAGCAAGCGCAAGAAAGCACCATGTTACTTATAAAACCGTCTTGTCGTCATCACTTGGCGTTATATAACTTTTTTTTAATCAGAAAATTATCAAATAATCCAAGTGGTTTCATATAATATTCCAACACACATCGCTAATTTGATTCAATCACATTGATTTTGATGCAGTCTCAACGCCTAATTAAATGTAATTTCACAGTAATTTTACGTTCAAATTAACTTTGCAGTCAAAAATTAATGTGCTACTCGCACACAAGCGTTTTGGATCAAGCACTTTACGTTCAGCAAGTAAAAAATTCACTGTACCCGTTCGAAAGAAACGTGAAAAAAACACTAAATCGATACGAATTTTTCTAACTTATTTAACAACTTACAACTAAAAATTAATTAAATTAATTATTTTTACCTGGTCTTTAGGTTTTATATCAATTAGAAAAGGAAACAAAAATTGAAATCGGGCGTTATTGCCTCCCGTGTGTGCACTTCTTGACCGTGGTACTAAAAGTGTTCGCTCAACGTATAGGGAATTTATGGGAAAGAAAAAGTACTTCGTTCGGTAGCCGAACCGGTTCTCGTCTTGTTCCGTGCTGCCCGCCACATGTGAAAATCGGTCACGAACGAGCTTCTAAGCGCGTAATGTGTACCGAGTATCGTGTACTTAACCTGCATGTTTCGTGGCAATAGGAACAATGTGACATTTTGGCGGGTCGCTGGAGTCACTCTGATTAAACCGACAACACTGGAACAGCGACTAATTAGTACTGGAGTTAATCGTAAGCGATTATTTTAGATCAATTGTATCCGCATGTTGGAATTTTCAATTCGTTTAAATAAAAATAGCCATAAAATTACAGTATTTTTAGATTGGCAGCGCTCTTCCTTGAATTGTGACAATGAAAGACACGCAAGCCGATTATGTAATTGTATGCGGAAGGACAAGGTTGTAAATCATATAATGTGTGCGACGAAAAGGGCAATCAGGTCATCAATTTATATAGGTAAAACGATGTGTAAACATTTAATGATGCACAAAAAAAATATATAAAATTTACATAACCAACAATTAAATTGGACCTCATCAATTTTTAGGTGGACAGAATCAGATAGATAGAAGTGGAGCGAGAGATAGAGAGAGACATCGAAATCTTCTACTGGAACTGAATGTGAATGAGTTCACTGGATTGTAAATACATTGAATTCATGATGCATACATTGAATAGTGGTCCATCTGAAAACTAATTGTAAACGGAGGCAAACAGTACTCTTATTTCCGGGACTATAATGTTAATAATTCTTTAACGATGTCAAAGTGCATTTCGGGTGAGTACAGAATCACCATCTCAAGATGGATTGGTATATAGAGAGCATAATGCATTTGCACTGTCACTAAAACATATTGAATGCACTTTTCCTTCAGTTTACGTTTAAAGTTTTGGTTTTTTTCTTTTTTATTTTCCTTGTTCTCTCAGTTTTCTATCTTTCCATCTCTCATGTACTCATATTGAACAATTTCATTCTTCTATTTTATTTTTTTTTTTTTTAATTCTGTGTACAATGGCATACTATGTAGGGCATTGTCGACTCTATAAGTATATGTATGCAATTGCTATCATTCTTTATTGAGCTACTAAGCAATTGGCCTTATTGGATCGAATCCAATATAAACGCATTGACATTGCAAACAATCTATAATTAACTGAAATAACAACAGAACGAAAATTTTCACCAAAGTATAAATAGGATTAAGCACATTCAGTGCAGTTAGATACTGATTAGCATTCACCGCCATTGGACTAAATTTTTTTAGTTTAACGAAATTACCCTTTTTTGTTAAACCATTAAAAAAAGTTGAAAGGAATTTAATTCGATACGACTTAATCATTCCTTTAAAGACTCAATTGATTTGACATTCGATTAGTTTAATGAAATGAAAACGTAAAGTTCACTTTAATTTTTCCGCACTTGTGGAGTAACGAATGTGTATTTCCGTAATTAATCGTAACATTGTTGCTACATCTGTGCTGGTTATTTCCTAAACTAGAAATCTAAACCGCTGAATAGTATCCAATGGATTATAGCGGACATTGAAAAATTGTATTGGTTTGCAATGGTTTAGTTTGTAACCGGAAAACAGCTATGATATTAATTTGATATTTTATTTTGAATGCGTGAATATTGCGTGTTCTGTTTACAATGATTATACAAAACTAGAAAATTATCATGAGCACAATTTAGATGGAATACACAGTATGAATAGTTTGAAATAAAAATTAATTAGGTATTTGTCGTTACTGTGAAACTAACTAAAACTAAAAGTTAAAGAACATTACAAAGTATAAAATTCCACTAGAGTAATAAAATAAGAGATTAATCCTTCGTTGTGAGTATAATTAACACCGTCTTGCGTATTCATTACTTTTGTGTTGAAATTTCTGAACCAATTGCTAATACTGAATTCATTTTACAAGAACTAAGTGGATCAGTGAATGTGATTTGTTTTAAAATGATATTTTCATGATTCCTAAGTAACAATATTATGATTCATTATATTTGAATTGATTTTCTCTTTATAAGAACGACATCAATGTTACCTTGTAGAATATTATGAAAATTTCTTTTATTTTAATTTAAAAGCAGATGTTAAGAAGCTATAAATAACCTAATTCTTCTAGGGACATATTTTTATACAGTTTTAGTATAACTTCTGTATTTATCTAATTGCATTTATTTTGTTAAAATGGATTTGAAACGAAAACTAACATTCTATAGTACAGTAATTATAATAATTAGACATATGAATTACGTTAAATCGGAAGGTATCAATTCAATATGACAATTTTGACTAAAATGTATTATCATATGACTAATTATTTTTAACTTTAAGAACCAACATGGGGTTACGAAGTACAAACAAATGTTATAGAACCTTCGGATTGGAATTTAATCAGTGGAAATTGTAACGGATATCGTCAATCGCCAATAAATATACGCCAGGATGATGTTGATTATACGAAAAGTCCAAGTATGATCGCTAGTATTAGAGGTTTATATTCAATTCCAAAATCAATAATGGCACACAACGATGGACATACTGGTAAATAGATGAAATCACCAATGCAATGAAATATAATAGTTCTGATTATAATCTGAATGTTTTGTATCGTTAGTTAATTTAATATTTAGTTATTTAAAAGAAAGTGATGTTCCAACGATTACTGCCAGTACAGGTATCTATAAATTGGCACATGTACATGTACATTTTGGAACAGAAATAAATAAAGGATCAGAGCATTCGTTTGATCATCATTATATGGCAGCTGAAGTGCATGCAGTCTTTGAAAATTCGATACCCACTTCAAGAAATAGTTCCGAAACTTTTCTAGTAATGACATTAATGAGTCATATATGTGGTGACACTCCAGAGAGTAATGCAGTTCCTTGGACAGATTTATACAAAACTTCTAAATGCATTGTAGCACAGTCAACATTAAAAATAAAAGTTCATTAATAATAATTTTCCATAAGATTGTAGATTTCAATCGTAATAATGAAATGTCCCAGTGGTGGCCATTTGAGGAACACATTAAAAAACAAATACCCTCAAGCATTCAATTTAAATTGGCTGATTTTGTGATAAGATATCCATCTTTTGATTATTTTACATATTTGGGTAGTTTAACATCACCACCATGTACAGAAAATGCACGTTTTGTAATACCAAATGTATGCAGTTGCATCAATAGAAGAGCGGTGAGAAAAAAACTTAATCACTGATTTAATCGAAATATTTAAAATCAATCAGAAAATCACGGTAATTAATTTCAGATGAGAGTAATGCGTAGAACCACAACAAAACATGGTAACATGGCTGGCAATTACAGACCAGTAAATCGAAAAGGTTTGGTCAAGGGTTTTCCACACATTGAATTTATGAGTTTTCGCTGTTTCGTATTCAATTAATTAGGGTGACCAATTTAAATACAAAAAAAAAGAATATAATTTGTACTAATTAATAATTGTAGAGTGGAATTACAGCAAATTAATGGTGTATTCATTGAGAGGGAATTTATTGTGGATAAAATGTTTATCCAAAAGTATTGTTTTATTGAAATTTCAAATGTAAATTATAAAAATATATTCTTTATCTATGTGTAATTGTTATAATTAATTATCCATCAGATTTATCATTTTAATTATTTGATTGAATATTTTGTTATTTTTAAACTTCTATAAATTTAAAATTAATATGAGGACATAATTCAATGTTTGATCTTTATAATTATTTATATACAATAATACATTATTACATGTTTTTTTTCACAATTTACTATAATAAAAATCAGTAGATTTTAAATTAAAGTAACAAATCGACACTGTAAAGGTAAGCACTTCTTATACAATAAAAAATGAAAAATTATTATTCCTTTTTCTCAAACATAATTAACACCGTTTTTATGTTGTTTTATCTTTATCATAAAGCTAAAGATTTAATGAACTAATCTTAACGGTATAGAATTGATAGTGTTTTAAGTGATCTTCATTTATGAAACTCAATAAATGTAACAGAATTAATTAAATTAATGTTATCATTCTAAATGTTGATACTAAATTAAAATCTTTATTATTATTTAATGTCAAATGTGCCTCATTGTATATAATGGTTTTCAACTTCAATGGTCTACGCAACTATAAATTGGCTGCCTCTTACAAGAATATATTAGTTGCTCCATAAAACTTGAATTGATCGGATTATATATATTCTCTAAGATTTTAAATTAAATTAGTTTTTAACAATGGATTATAAATTTATAATATCGGTTTATTACTTATTGATTGCTATCATTAAACAAGTAAATTTCGTCAGTTCCGCAAGTTAGTACTATTTAAAGTGTAGCATTTAAATGTTTTATAACTTATCATAATTGTTAAAGGTGGCTGGGGATATGAAGGCCAATATGATGTGATTGAACCATCCGATTGGGAATTAATCAGTAAAGAGTGTAACGGTATTCGTCAATCACCAATTAATATTCGTCAGGATAATATTGATTATACACAAAAAGCTAGTATGATTCAGAGCATAAATGGTATATACACAATACCACAGGAAATACTAGTTCGTAACAATGGTCATTCGGGTAAATTTAGAAACTTATTTATTTTATAAGTGATAGTAAAACCGAGTAATGTTTAAATGTTTCTTTTATTTCCTTAGTGGAAATGAGATTTAATTATAACTCAATTGATGAGATTCCAACGATTATAGCCAGTACAGGTGTTTACAAATTTGATCATATACATGTACATTTTGGAAAAATATCGACGAGAGGATCCGAACATTCATTTGATCATCATTATAGTGCTGCAGCAGTTCATGTAGTATTTGTTAATGAACAACCTACGTCACCCAATAGTTCAGAATATTACATGGTAATGGCATCCTTACCGAATGTATGTGGTGAAAATACTCAACAAGATGCTGCACCATGGACAAATTTCTTTAGAACTAAATACTGCAAAGTAATGTATTTAACCATATGAAATAGAAAATTTTTGGATTAATTTCTTTTAATTAGGTTATTGATTATAATCGAAACAACGCAATGACTATGTGGTGGCCATTTCAAGAAGGAAATGTTAATATTGTGCCTCCTTACCTTAAATTTAATTTGGCTGATTTTATGATATCTTATAATCAATTTGAGTACTTCACGTATTTAGGCAGCCGTACAACACCACCGTGCACTGAAAATTCACGAATTGTATTTCCAAACATATGCACCTGCATTCATAGTAAAGCGGTAATAACACTATCAGTTAAATAAAGACCATTTTTTTTTTTATATCAATTATTGTTATTCGATTTCAGTTGAATATTATGCGTACAACCACTACAAAACATGGTTACATGGCTGGGAATTATAGACCAGTACATCGAAAATTCATAGTGGATGGTTTTCCATACATTGATTATATGAGATTTTCAGTAATCAATTAATTAGACTAGTTTAACCTAAACTATTGAAATTATATTGATTGATAGTTGTGGAATCGAATTACAAAAAAATTAATGATGTATTCACTGAGAGAAATTTATTGAGAGGGATAAAATATTTGTCGGGAAATATGGATTTATTGAAATTGAAATGCAAATCATTAAATATCGTCTTTATTTGTAATTGTTACATATGAATAACAATTAGTATGATTTTCATTAGTTGACTAAATATATTTTATTGTATAATTTCCACTCTTGATCCACGTTGCAGATATATTCACTAGTGCTATTCATCCCTTATGAAGGACAACACCTTTTCCTTGGCTAATCTTATTGTATGTACAGTTGATATTCGGAGAACCAAATTGAGGGAAAATTATATGTATCTACAGATTCTACTTATTTTTATCTTTTATTGATTATAATCATACATATGACATACATGAGATACATATCAAATGAAATTTAATCTATACTGTGAATTCAATCATCAGTTATTCGTAAGTTTAGATATGACAGGAGAATACAATTTATTGATTATATCGAATACGAGAATCGTAGATCAATACATTTATTATAAAAGGATTACACAGTACCAATGATTGTTCATTGTTACATTATGAAGAATTGATTATTTGCATAAGTATGCATTTCATAATTATTTCTACTGCATTCCAATGCAACAATTTTAAAGTCTCATTTATATACTATTTGTAATATTCCAGGAATATTATGTAAGAAAAATTCAAAAGAAATCTTAATTTCCGCACGTATAATAAAATGAGACATTATTGCACCTTTTTCTCAAACATAATTAACATCGTTTTTAATTAATTCCGTTTATCGCGATTTCTTTTGATGTTAATTTTTTTTGTTTCATTTTTAAATAGGTTGAAAGCAAAATGAAATACAAATTGAAGTAATCTTAATAACATAAAGAGAAACAAATCAGTTGATATTGGTCTGAGAACATTTAATTTATGAACCTCATGAATTTGAAACAATTAATTAAATTAATGTTACAAAATTGTTGACAATTTTGATCAAATGTAAGTATGTTAAATGGACATAATTGTGTGCAATAAATGTATTTTACAGACATCAATAGTCAGTCACTCTAAAATACTTGAAATTAATGGATTATTAATTATTTTCTAAGCATTTGCATCTGCCCCTGTATTTATAGATGAGCGGTTAGGGAATTATTTGAATAAAAAATTGATACCAATTGATCTTGATCAATTTCGGATGAGTATAATGCGTAGAACCACAGCATAACATGGTTACATAGCGGGTAATTATAGACCAGTGAAACGTAAAGGTATGGTTTATGGTTATCCACATATCATACATTGTGTATATTACAATAATTAGGATAGCTCATTAAATTTAAATTTGATATACCGTTTACATATCTTTCATATGACTTTATAATTGAATAAGTGAATTGCGTATTCGTTACCAACAACATTCGATTGATAATTTGATATTGTTAATGAAATCTAGAGTCTCGATACAAACAACGGAATAGAATAGTCTCATTTACCTGAAATTGTTAATTCCGTGATTTCATCAGTAAATAAATTTATAATTAAACTACGTAATTCATTATGATTCTCGTCAATTAATTAATGAATTTAAAATCCATTGATTTCTTGTATTAATAATGGCATTTACACTTAACGAATATCAAATATTTTCATCAAAATTTGTATTTCGCAGACATTTCATTAACTTAATGGAAACATCTTTTAATCATTTTCAATTTAAGGCATAAATTATTAAAATACATTGCTGTTTAGCACTTTGTTTATCGTTTATCCAACAAACCGGAAAGAAATTAAGATATAAATTTTGTATAAGTTCCGTAAAGTTTGGGATTTTATTTACCCGACATAAGCTCGGTTCAGATGTATCAAAGATTGTATGGTTTTGTAAAATATGCAAAACTGTTAATATTGTGGAACTTAAACTAAAGTAAAAGTTCTATTGATTATATCAAGTACCGCGAGCATAATAAATTAATGAATAAATGGTCCTTCTTCTTTAACCGCAATTAACAACAATTTTAATTCATCCCGTGTATGTCACTTTGAAGTAGATGAAACAACTGTAAATTGATGGAAACAGAAAATTGAACTTAAGTCGTGCAGTTGAAACAAAGTGGATCAAGTGACTGTAAAGGTTTTGTATATTTTTCTTTTCAATTCTTACTTTCATTGTAATTAATACATTATTTATAAAACTTAACGAGGTATACAATCGATAACAGCTACTTTATTAATATTGCGACTACAAATTTACATTATCACTTCCATGAGAAATGAAATCAGGTGTACACTTTTAACAATGTTAATCGTTCAATTTTGAAAATAACTTATCATTTTGTAAATTTCTGCAATATTTTGTTTAAAATAAAACTATATAAAGATTACTTGACTTTTACAAAGAATAGTAGTACTTCCTTATTCCGTGTTTGTTTGTGCATAGGTACATATCGTACTCAATGAATTTAAAGTGGATGTGGATATATTCTTATTCATTCATTATAATTTTTAATCAGTTTAATGTTGTTAGAGCTCAAGGTAAAACTTCAGTGTATTAGATTTAATGTGAATTTAAAGATGAGATTTTATTTTGTAATTTTTATAAATAAGCTTGGGGTTATGAGGGTCAAAGCAATGTTATTTTACCATCAAATTGGGATATAGTCAATAAAAATTGTAACGGACTTCGTCAGTCACCGATCGATATATCTCAGAATTTCGTAGATTATACATCCAGACCAAGTAGGATAGCAAAAATTAATGGATTATGGAACGTTCCAATATCAGTAATGGCTAAAAACAATGGTCATTCAGGTATTTATTGAAGATTAATAATACAATTTCAATCAAAACGAAGAATAACAATGAAATGATTAAGTCTTAATTAATAAATTTTATTAGTGGAATTAACATTTAATTATCATACGGAACGTGAAATACCAACGATAATAGCCAACACAGGTATATATAAGTTTGCTCAAGTGCATGTACATTTTGGAAAAACATCGAAAAAGGGATCTGAACACTCATTTGATCAACATTTTACGGCAGCTGAAGTACATGCTGTCTTTCAAAATATCAAATCCACTTCAATCAATAGCACAGAAAGTTTTTTGGTAATGACACTGATGACATCAATTTGTGGTGACCGTCCAAAAAGAAGTGCTGCTCCTTGGACAAATATCTATAAAACAAATAATTGCAAGGTATTTAAAAAGTGACACCATTAAAATATAAGAATAAATGAATTGATCGTATGTATAAGCTTGTAGATTTCAATAAATGGTTTGCCATGAAACATTGGTGGCCATATGAAGAAGGTAATAAATATAAAGTGTCACCAATTGCACGATTTACATTAGCTGATTTTGTTATCGCACAACCATCATTTGAATATTTCACATACTTGGGTAGTTTAACAACGCCACCATGTACAGAAGACACACGTTTTATTATACCAAATATCTGTAGTTGTATTACAAAGAAAACGGTAAGGAAATATTGTATTGAACATTATTTTGTTTTAATTATTGGCTGTAATCAATTTAGATAAAAATAATGCGTAGAACTACAACAACACATGGTTATATGGCTGGCAATTACAGACCTACGAAAAGTAAAGGATTGGTTAAAGATTTTCCACACATTGAATTTATGACGTTATAACGTATGTAACACAATAACTTTATGATTGTTGATTCAATTGAATTGTTTCTCATACTTGATTATCCATACATTTTATATTTACATTTCCAGAATTTCAATATGGAAAAATGAAATTAGGTATTCAGTGGAGATGAAATTTATTTAAAATTATGAAATTGATAATGAAATTAAATTTAATTGATCATCTACTCAATTATTAGTCCCATTAATATTTGAAATGGGGTAAAGTATCATATTTTTGACTGATTATTTCATTTTTATTATTAAATTAAATAAATATATGAAATGGCTAGTTAGTTTTTTTTTTAAACTTTTAAAAAAAAAAAGTTTTTCCCAATAAACCAAGGAGAAGTCATAAAAGATGAATTACATTGTCACTTGGCATTTTATTTTTCCTTTTATGATTAATTTAATAGGAACTTGTCTTGCTAATAATATCTTAAGAGTATTAAAGTTGTCACTTACTTTTATTAATATTAAATACCATTTAATTTGTAATTACGGTATCAAGGGGTGCTATTAACAATTATTGTTAAACGATTAAAATCTTATATGTATCTTACTAAATGTACATATATTAACTGAATTAAAAGCAGAACTTGCTATTTGTCATATAAATTCAATATTGATCGGATTAGATTACTTTATTTAATAACATTTTCAACTATTATAATTTACACAATTTAAGGTTGTCAAATCAGATGAAAGTAAAGATTTAATAGAACTGATATTCATTTGTATCTAAGGTGTTTTATTGAAAGTTCATTAAATTAGCAGTTTAATAATTTCATTTCATCAACTTAGTGAATCTCCGTATTTTAATTTTTTTTTAAATTGTAAATTTCTTATTCTTATTTTCTTCTTAATTCATCCCTTAACAGTGTATTGTTTAATAATATCTTTTAAACAATAGATCTTTTACATATATTGTTTAATAACGTGTTATAAATTTCAATTAATTTATTATTGTCTCATAATGAACTTTAAAATTAGGTTTTAATTCCAATTTTCATGACAATTATAAATTTGTAGGAGACTATTAACGATTGTTAATGACGACAAATATAAATTTTGTTTTAATTTCTTTTTCCAGTTATAATTTAGGTATACTTTCTATATAGTTATCGAGTGAATTAAATAAACACTTGGCATTTTTCATAAAAATCTTAAATTGATCAGTTACATGAAAGAGATATTGAATTCAATGAATCTATTCTTCGACTTAGTAAATTATTGTTCATTTATTTGGTTAATGAAACACTTAAGTGTTGTTAAAACTGACGGTAAATATTTAGTGTAGTACTTAAGATAATTTTAAAATCTGTTTCATAAAATTTGAAAATATTAGATTGGGGTTATAATGGTAGAAATGTTATTTTACCACACAACTGGGGTCGTGTTAATAGTAATTGTGATCAAGATAAACAATCACCCATCAATATTGTTCAACGTGATATAAATTATCAATACGGACGAAGTATGTTATCTTGGATATCTGGAGTTAATAATTTACCACGATCAGTGCACGCCTATAATAATGGTCATACAGGTTTTAATAAATTCAAATAAATTAGTCAATAGAACAAAATATTTAATGAAACATTTTATTAGTGCAATTGACATTCAATTATCATTACGATAGTGATATTCCAAGGATTCAAGCTTCTTCAGGTAATTATAAATTTTCCCAAGTTCACATACATTTTGGAACTTCACCAACTAGAGGATCAGAACATTCATTTGGTGGATACTACGCAGCAGCTGAAATCCATGCAGTCTTTGAAAATACTAGACCATCTTCAAATAGCAGGGCAGAAAATTATATCGTAATGACATTAATGCCATATATATGTGAAAATCCAAGAGGAGGTGCTGCTAGTTGGTCAAAAATATTCAATGTAGATGGCTGCAAGGTATTGGAGATTAGTTAAACCATTAAATAACGATTAAAAACGACAATATTTAAGACTGTAGATTTTGATAAACATGATCAAATGGACCGCTGGTGGCCGTTCAATGAAGGTGAACGTATGCAAGTGCCATCAAATCTACAGATTACGTTAGGTGATTTTGTAATTAGAACATCAAGCTTTGATTATTATACATATTTGGGTAGTTTGACGACACCACCATGTACTCAAGATGCACGTTTTGTGATACCAAATGTCTGTAGTTGTATTCCAAGGAGCACAGTAAGAAATCGATTAGTACTTTCAATTATCATTTATAACAAACTTTTTATTAATCACTTCAGATTCGGCAAATGCGTTTAACTAATACCAAACATGGAAAACTGGCAGGCAATTTCAGACCAACACAAGACAATAGATACGTTAAAGAGTATCCATATCTCAATTTCTATCAATTGTAACAATTAGTAGAACATCAATAAAAGTGGTTTAATTGAATTCATGTTGAAATGAAAATAAATATCTGGGATTCAAATTGTTAGGGCGTATTCCGAGAGAAATGAAAATTAACTATGAGAAAACATTGATTGATATTTTAAAATTCACTCGTTAAATTAATGGAATATTCACTTTATAAAGTATATGAACAACGCTTGACTATTATCAATTTTCAACAATTGATTTAATATAAAAGCAAATTAAATTAAAAAATAAAATAAAACTCATTCATTTGTTGTATTACTGAACACATTTAAAATTCACCTGGATAATATATTTTGTAATAATAATTAGGTGTGTTCAATTAAAAAACATTTTCATAATAGACAAATTTTTTGATTATTATTATTATTATATTCCGGATTCATATTTATATTTTTTATGGAGGTTACCTCATAAAATAAATATCGTAAATCAATAAGTTATAACAATGGATGTTGTCGAATTGAAGGGATAAATGTTTTTTTCCAATCTTTTTTTTTTCGATTTTTTATTTTTTGGAAACGATAAAATTCATATATCGATATCCTTCGATAATCCTCTTTTCACTATTGACAGGGAAACCCATCCCAAATCAACGATGAGATTGGTTCAATCCCATCTCTATTCAGTCAATTCACATTTATTTGTATTTAATGATAAACGGATCATTTACTTTTCGTTTATATTCCGGGGGTGTTATATAACACCGTTATATGTGGCCTCTTCGAAAAGAAAAAAAAAACATCTTCTACGACACAACAGCAATAAGAAAGAAAAAAATCTTTTATGGCCTAAGAATTTTCTTTTAAGTAAAAACTTTCGTAATTTTCCGGTTAACGCTTACAACTCCACAAATAGCAGGACACAAAAAAAGGCTGAAAAATTTTCTTTTATTTTTTATTTAACATTCAACTAAAAATTAGTTCAGTTGTGAATATCGATGAATACCAAAAAAAAAAGAGACACCAATAAATGGGGGAGTTCGACAAAAAAAAAAATATTCAACTGTTTATGTACCAATACATGCATTTTCCGATACAAACTTGTAAAGTGGAATTTGTTTTTTTTTTTATTTAACAATGTTCGTCGCTAGAGGACGAATTCAAGTATCGCGTAAACGTTTTCTCGTTACTACATTTGCTCGAGAGAATCAAACAGAAAATAAAATTGGCACAAAATGATAGGACTAAAGCTCAAACGGACATTGAATGAAGGAAAAAAAAAAGTTAAATGAAAGGGACAACTATTGCGTTGAACACGTAGCGGTTATGCGTGGTCAGGGCGGCATCAACAAAAACCGATAAAAACAGAAAATTTATGAAAACTGATGCTGGGTGATAAAGAACGGCCAAAACAAATAATTTCGAGTTATTTTTCTTTATTCTTTTCTTTTCTATTGGAGAAAATCATTCAATCAAAAACATTGATGAAATTTTACTAGCAAATTTTTGCCTTAAATTGAATACCGTTACCCTAACTAAATAGAAACACATCACACAGATTGAAATGAACCGAAACTTTAGTACTTTTGATGAGAAATACAATGAATAAGAAAAATGTGGTATTCAATATTATCGGCCGACAGACACATTGAATGGCAAAAAGAAATTGATGGAAAACTTTCTTTTTTTTCCAGTAGTTGTATTTTCCTACTATTCAGATGCTTTTCTTTTTGATACGTTCAATTCATGTTCAATATTTTCCATGTTTGAGCATCAAAACAATATTGAGAGTCTAATTCAGGATTCTTACCAGTAGATATTCGATAATATTCTTAACGGGATATAAGGTAGAATAAAATGAAAACGAAATACCCGAATAATTTTTATCAAAAAGACATTGAATGAATATTTGGCGGGGTCCAAGAGCAAGAGAATCTTTTATCAAAATATTGGATAGAGAACAGGAGAGAGTTGGAGGCGGAATTGAAGTATTCTTTTCTTGCTTCTGTAGACATGACGATCATAAGAGTATATCATAGGTTACCAATTGAAATCAATGGTATTCCAAAATCCAATGCTTTACTTTGTGCTTGATTTCTTGTTGTTTGGTGGGAAAAACAAAGAATCTTTATTCGGTATTCAAAAATGTTCGTTCTACGATTTTATTTTTGCAACTAAAGCAAAATAAAAAAAGAGGAAAAATTATACTGAATACAAATTTTTGGTTCTCGATATTCCAGTGAAATACTTCAATTATAAGACGGTTTCAATTGTTCGACAAGATGAAAAACGTTTCTTTATTTTATTTTTTGTTACTTGGTATTATTTTCACTGTATATATTTTACTTTCCTTACAGTTTTGTGTACCATGTAGTAACTTTTTTTTTTTCGGGAGGAGGAAATATTTAGGACCCATAAACGAGATAAGGAACATATTATACATAGTAAAACCCCTAAATAAAATATGTCGATGGGCCATGGTATAAAACTGACACTATTCTAACAGGTAAAAAAGTTTTTCTTCTATACTTTTTCTTGTGATATATTTTTTTTAACATTTTCCTGTTCGTTTTGTTGATACCTCTTGTCTCCTGTCTATACCGACATTGATCACAATTCAGTCCCAAATGTAATAAGACGAGGTATAGGTGATAAACAAAGAACAGCATATTGGCGTTTGTCAACGATTTGTTGTCAGAGAGCACAGCACAAAGAATGAACAAAAAAAGAATAAAGGGAAAACTTTTCACTGAATTTTCCTCATCTCATTTTAGGTAAGAGCTTTGTAAAGGAATTCATCATTCATCTAACTCATTCATAGAAAGACATTGAGTATAGTACATTCTATTATATTGTCTGTTCATAGGAAATCTTATATATATGTTGACGACATTCTCAACAGTATTGCATTGTGATTCAAAGTTTGATATCAACTATGAATGTTGGATGCTGTAGAAACGCGCGTAAAGTTTACATTCATTGGAGCTTAAATACTTTTGTGAAATCAGAGAAAAAAAAAACATCTCCCAATGTTCTTGTACACAAAACGTACTAACCAGTCTAAACTCTCAAAAGTCTGGTTATTGAAGGATTCATCATTTTACCGTTCAGCTTGAATATAATACCAATGCCATGTTGAATTGTTAAGAGACTTTTCCCTCTTTTCTTTTATTTTTTTTTCTGTACTTTATATTTCGTTGTTGTTGTTGCTTCCACTTTTCTATCGTGCTGAATGTATGTTGGCAAACATCCGTTCCATTTAGACGGAAGTTCCACAATATATACCTAAATTGGGAACAATCAAGATAAAGATCCAACAAATAATATGATGATGAGAATGAAAAACGAATGAAATAAAAACTACCCGTTAGTTAGTGGAACGGGTTGGGAAAAAGAATCCGCTACTTCAGGAAACTGTAATTTCCTAACCAACACTATACAATGAATTGAATTATGTTTCATGTTTTTCGCATACAACCAACAAATAATAACAGAAATAATAAATGAAAAAAAAAAACGGTTTTTTGTTTATAGAAAACGTAAAAACAGTGAAAGGAGTAAGAAATCATTGCCACCGATTGCATTCAAATGAGAAATCACACGTAATAATATTAAAACAATAAATACAATGCGAATATTAATAATAGTGCCGATGGCACAATTGTAGCTTCATTTACCATTCAATGCGTTTTTGACACATTCTGTTTTAAATATTCTATTCAGAATGTTTTCCTTTTTTTTCCATTTTCCATCAATTTTCTGGTGAAAACTTTAAAATTCATAATAAAATATTGGAATTTAATACAAAGCTCATCACTATTGATAGTGTTTATGACATAATGATATTATAGAGTACACTCAATATCAATTACAATGAATAGTTCAAATACTCTTGTTTCATTGTACCATTGAATAGAGATGTGTTAGAAACTTTTATATGAATACCGTCAAAATTTTCAACACCTGAAATATCATCATCAATTGATCTAAAACTGATTCTCATTCCAATCACACACCTATTGTTTCCATTCAATTTAACTATCGTGATAAATAAATATAAACATAAAATTTATATAGAATCAATACAATCATATTAGATTCCCCATTTTTTTTAGTACTGTAATCACATCTCGATTCCAATTCCAAATTATTTCGTAATATTCATCGTTTATATAGGAAATTATAATCGACATCTGGGCTATGGTATATTGAAATGTACACACTTTATTACTATGAGAAAATATTAAGTACCTAACTGTGAAACATTTTAAACGATAAGTAACTATATTCTTGCACTCAGTCTCATCTACCAAAAAAAAAGAAGAACAGAAAATATGCTGAAAAGCTTTCATTTAACGTAAAAGAAGAAAAGTTTTCAAAATATTTTCACTAAACAGCTTAACAGTGCTGTTGCATCCAACTGTAAGAAAATATTGAGAGGCTACATTAACTCATCCTACTCACATCCAATGGCATTATAAAAATAATACATCCGTTTAATGTTTCGTCTCGTAATTTTCACTTTAGGATTCCTTATGTAACGGAGAAAATGAGAAAATATGTTTAAAGTTTTCAATTTTACCATCACGTTACAATGAATCTGTTATAACCATTGAATAAAAATAAACAAAAAACCAATGAAAGTAAAAAGAAAAAACCAAATTAAAATAGAAAATATTTTTAATTATGAAGTGTTTGGGTAAATTGAAAAACTGGAAAACTATAACATAAAATGTAGATTGTTTTATACAATAACATAGGAGCACACCTTTATCTGAAATGCCAGCAAACAATAACGGAGTCAAACCAATTGGGTAAAAATTATATGATGAAAAGGACGATCATTCTTAAAATAAAGCGTTAAACGGTTGCTATTGCTGATAATTTCATCATAATTTTTTATTTGATTGAAGAGCTACACTGTTTAACAGTGAAAACACGGTGTGGAAATTTTCTACTTTTCTTTTTTATTTTCATTTTGCAGTGAAGAGGAGAAGAATCTATTGAAAATGAAATTGAATGAATGGCACATTATCGGTGAAACGTGCTGCTGATGACTATAATAAATCTATTGGTGGATCCAAAAGGGATTGGTATAGAATAATTTTTTTTTTTTATTTTTGTTTGGCCTTCATAATCCATAAATGGTGTATGTGTATGCCCTCATCAACAAAAAGAAAAACATTATTTAGGTTCCTTTTATTACGTAAAAACGGAATCAATTCTAACAAATACTCGAAACACACACACACAGCCACACAGAGAAAATTTTCTTAGTAGAGAAATGGAAACTTTTCATTTATCCTTTTATACTTGATTTTATTCTTTTGGTATTCTTACTTTTTAGCTTGTTTCAAACAAATTTTTACTTCTCATATTCGGTTTGTGTTGAGTAAAATGAAAGAAAACGAGAAACGCCAACACCAAATTCAAACGATTATATTCGAATTCTGTTACCTAATAATGTACTCTCACTGGGGGTTACTTTTCTTTCAGAAACCATAAGGTAAAACTGAATACTACTGTGGACTTTTTCTTCACCCTGATATAGCTTAAAATAATTTAATAAAAACTTTTGAAATGCTTTTGTAACTGTCTGAAACACATATAAATTTTAGTAAAAGAATGAAGAGCAAAAAAAATTATGACAACATTGTATACACTGGAAATATATTATTATGATGGTTTGAATCATTTCTATGCGTTCACATTCGCATATAACTGGAAAAAAACGAGAATATCATGGACCAAAAAAGAAGAAAAAACATTAAAGAGTTTAATAATTTTCCATCATACACTGTGTACTAATGCAATAGTAGTTTTCATCTATAGTTACCTGAGAAAAACTTATATTATTTGTATCATGTATAGTTGAAATGGATTTTATTTCTTTAAAATATTTTGGTAACCAAACGATTCCGTTGAAATTGTGGATCGTTCATTTCAGTTATTTATTTTCCTTTATATGCTTTGTATCTGTAACCAGTACAGGGAATATTTGAAAATGAAAATACCCGTTTTCTTTTATATATTTCTCCGGTGTATTGTACACAATGGTGTTTATTTTTCATTACCACCCATTGGGAAATGATGTAATAACTGCAATGAAAAAGAAAAATACCAAAAAATTTAGATACAAATGTAATATAAAAATATTTCTCATCGTTTTTTATTCGTTCCAGTATCATAACTGGTGTTGAACAGTATCCAGCAGCCCGAAAAGAATAAACGGGATATTGTATATAGACTAGAGACCAATATGATTAAAGGATGATAATGTTAAGTATAAAGTGAGAATGTGAGAGGGAATCCTGTGTGTTGATATCATTTTATTAATATTTGGTCAAACAAAATTTCTTGTATATAAAATGAATCTCATCACATTTTGATGGTTTAAGTGCTTTTAACTACCGAATCAGGTGAAATTCACCATACGTAAACCATTGAATTAATCCAAATATGAATACCAAAAAAAGAAGTGATAGATCCAAACTTGTACGTTAAAGTATCATCGTAACATACGACATGTGTAATCCAAACACACATGTAGTGAACATTTGAATAGATGAATCCATATCCAACTCTTAACACTTTTGTACATTATGAATTTTTGTTTGCTCTAAATACGATGTTACCATATACCTATATGCATAAATGATATACGAAGTACATCATATTGTATCTCACCTACATGGTTGACAAAAAATATCTAATAATAATATACATATTGAGATCTAAGCCCATGAATGAACTGTTATAATACAAAAGGGGATACTCAGTTTAGAAGAACGCACTTCACAATATATGAACAGATAACAGATCTATCCTTACCACTAAATCCCATAAAAACCCTTTGTATTGGTTATGGGGGTGGCATGTAATTCTCTCTCTGTCTCTGTTTTTTTTTTGTTGGTCCCGTGTCTATTCATCGTTTGGTGGCACTACAAGTTAAACATATTGATCCATTCGTTTGGAGCCAAACACGCACCTTAATGACAATTTTACCTAAACTCTATCACACTCTAGAGTTCAATGTGTATTAAATTAAAATCGATTATCAATTGAATTAGATTTCTTATATTTTATTTACCATAGTTTATGATTCAATGAATTTTATTTCATTTTATGTATGTGAGTGTTAAACTGTTGAAAGTTTTGTGAACGATTAGATTCAAATGTTTGAAATGAATTGAACCAAATATCGTTTAATAGGAAAAGATCAATTTTTATTTGAACCTGTGGTTGGGATCGTCTCAAGTGCCTACTATGTAGTTGTTATACAATTTCCAAGTTGGCGGTTTTCCATAAAATACTCTTGTTTTTTTGGGAAAATTTATCGGGTGTAAAATACACAAGTGTTTATTATGAGACACCATCACCTGAACAGCATGGTGTTAAAGGCCACTCCTGGTGTTTTGTGGTTTTCCATATACCTTTTCTATTTCACCCTAGATTCCATCAAAGATCTAATTTTCTGAAAATGTAACAGTTTCATATTTATTATGTTGACTAAACAACAGGATATCTAAATGGTAAAATTGATATGAAATAAAATAGGAAGAAATCATACATACCAGCAAACATAAATAAAATAAATTATATGGTATAATGTGCGTCAGAAGTGTACTGCTGCAAACAAACCACCAAAACACAATTTTCTTCTCGTTCCATTACCCAAAAATTCCTTGTATTCCGGAAACGACAAATCAGTTATAGTTAACATGCCTTCAGACAAATTAAAACGACAATCTTTCGGCATAAATATCAAATTACAAGTCAGTGTCGCGTCTTTCAGTTACATTCAATAATTGGAATTGAAATTGTTTTCCAACCATAAAATATGAATCTGGTCTATTTAACGTATTTCTTTTCTTTCCATCATGTTGATAATTTGATGTTTTTTTTTTTTACAAGGGAAATTGTATCTAATAAGATATATCAGCTTTAATAATAATAAATTTTGCCTGAAAATGTACAGTATGTCTGTTGAAAGCTTACCCCCGCCAATCAGTAATAGGAAATATACAGAGTAGCAATTACAAATATAAGAAATTGGATAAATCTTTTGCCAACCATGTGAAAATTGAGTGATGGTTAGGGGGGGTGTTTTGTTCCATAAATGTGTGAAAACCGAAATTAGAGGAAAATTGTGAAGAACATTGAAGCAACACCACAAGATACGGTGTGAGAATATCACGGTCATTAGATCATTAGGTTGGTGTTATTTCTTAAGTTTAACATTTGAATGAATTTACGGTATTAAATACGTCCAAACATTTTCATTGAAACCAAACAGAAAAAAAAATAATATAAAACAAATTGTATGGATGGTAAAAGTTTTCATTAATTATGTGTTTTGCTTGTTATAACAGAAACATTAATTTTGCCACCCCAAACCAATTGATGGTACCGTAAAACAGACTTCAGACCAGAACAAGTAATGGAATCAATCACGCTAAAAATTCCTAAGAAAATTCCTACCTTTTCAATGTTGTCTTGATGGTATTATAAGAGGAATACAATTTACTATAAGACGTACATATGATAAGGATTCATATTATCCTTTCATACAAGTGGCTGCAGTGTGGGTGAACGAATCTAGTTAGGCATGCGATATGGATCAATGGTTTCTTCATAAATACACAATATTGTGATGTACTGAAAATTGTGTGGGGCCAACCATCACTAATACTATGATAGATTACATTTAATATTTAACTTGGTGAGGGTTTGGTGGCCAAGAAAACAACAAAAAAAAAAGATCTCAGGAATAATCTATATCCACGTATGAGTGAAAATTCGTTAAGCTAATGATCAGGAAATTATTATACAGTTACCATACATAATGGGGCTACCACATAAATTCACATACACCATTTCGATATTATTTATAGGCATAAATCTTTTATTTCGGTTTTTGTTTATTTTGTTCATTTTATTATTACCATTTTATCCATCATCATGTACTGATTTTTATTCTATTATTATGTTTTATCCGTTCATCAATATTTCTGTTCGTGTGTATGTCTGTGTTTCACATTATAAGAATCAAACAGAAAAATTAAATTGTACCAAAACAGAAAATTTTCTTTCACTTGATTATTACATAGTAAGTGTTAGTAGTTAGGCAATGGATGATGTTCTTATGTCCATCAGTTATTTATTTATTTTTTTTTTTGTTTTTGTTTTATTTTTGGCCATGATAACACTATTTTTGTCTTAAATTATCTTTTGATTTACTTATTATCGGTAGTTTATTCCACTTATAAACAAGAAACTTACAAAACTACTTTGTACAAATATATCGGTTTATAACCTATCAGTTAGATGTAGTATTTTCAATTGGATTTCCCATTTTTTTGCTCTTTTTGATTTTTACTAGAAAACTTATTCGTCTCATTCAAACAAAAAGAAAAACGGAAGATATACATAACAGTGTACAACAATGAAATTTCGCCTGCCACTTCAAATGTTCCCTAACTAATGTTATAGTTTTTATTCCACAATTGTTTTATGTTTTTCTTTTTCTTTGGGTTGTGTAACTCTGATTTTAAATTTTTTTTATTCTTATACAGTCCGCCCGTTTAAGGATGGAACCGTTAGTAAAAGAGAATAGATATATGAATTCCAACAGTATAATTTGATATAACCATAAAGTAACGTGATTTTATAATGTGTTTCTCTTTTGATCTCTCAGCATTATTGAAAATAAACATATTATAGAATATTAAAGATACAACATAAGGCGCCATATTTACTGAAAACATGTATAGTTTTTTTTATATTTTTCTTCGGCTTCTTCTCATAACCAACGTAATCAAAAAATACTCTCATATCGTTGTTCAATTACATGAGTGTTTTAGCAATTGAACCCAAAGACTCGATGTATTAGACGAGAGGAAAATAACACAAAAGAATTTCGAGTACACTTGCAATTTTGTACGGAAAAACGTTATTTTTTTTTTTTGTTTTTCATTTATTTCTTTTAGTATTCGGAAATTGTAATTGGAAGGGTTTTTCCACCTCATTACATCTATTTTATCGAAATTTTCATTCAATTTTCTGTTTTCTTTTTTGTTTTGTTTTACCACACAGGCAATATACAATATTATACCATAAGTTATAATTACATGCAATAGAAACGGTTGTGCTGTCGATTATATTTCTATTTTCATTACATTTACTATGACTCTATGAAGAATCATATGAGTGGTTTTTATTCGTTCGCATAACAACATTTTGCCAACAATTTATTTAAAACTGGAACTAATGCAGTTTCTATTTAATTACAATTATCCCGTATAATTAACTAATTATCAATATACCCTTTTTGTTTCACTGTTAATTATTTTATAATTTTTTTGTATCTAAACTCTATCAAAACAGTTTTCTCTTATTATTTTAAAGTTTTTCTGTGGTTTGTTTTCTGTTCCTTTAGTACTTAGCCCATTATAGTTAACGAGAAACGAATAGAGTTTTTGTGTTTTTTTTTTTTACATAATTTCTGTTCATTATTTTTTTCGTATTTTTTTATGTCCTTTTTTCACTTATGATGTATGTTAATGTTATAAACTTATCAACTTATCAATAAATGACCTACATTATAATTAATATAGCACACGAATTATTTACTCCAAAAAAGTGTGAATCTTTTTTGGTGTTATTCTTCAATTATGTGTATTAATTTCTTTTTATCCATTTTGATTTTAGACTCGTTTTCCCATTGATACAGTGGTAATTGTTCAGACATGTGTAGAGCTTTTATAATGAATACCAGCCAGGGTTTATGAGAGAACTGGTGCATGATTCCGTGTATCTCCCATCTGCATAAACGCCCTTTGGCATCGAATCCCTTTGGTCGTTTATTTCATATAATCATTACTCATACTCTGATGCTTCAATTTATTCGCAATCTCTTGTTAGTCTATGGTATTTCCATGTTGTTGTTACAATCTTCTTCTTTTTTTTTTGTTTAGAATTTTCCACAAAAACTTTACAGGATATCTTTACTTAAAATTATGATTTCGTTATTACCATGTCTTGCTATCAGATCCGGTCCAGCACTATAAACTAATTAGAAACAACAGAATAAAAAAAGAAATGATATACATCAGAACATCATGTTTATAGATATATACACGTCTTGTTACAAACATATTTTAATGTTTAAGTTTTATGTTTTCCCGTTCACTTTTTTCCCTTTATCATTTAAGTTTTCTATATGTCTACTCTCGTCCTATATAAAGGGGATATACCAATATCCACAGAATTTTTCCCTGTGTGTCTATGTATATTCGTTTGGATCGAGAAGAGACTCCATCAAAAAAAATATGTTTGTATGTTATACGTTATGCATGTAATTACCATTTAAATTGGATCCAAGTTCGGGTGGTGAAAATTTTGCATATGCCTCGTATGTATTGTATTGTGGCACATTTAGTACGACTGATCTCTTGTGGGTCATATCAGCTGTACAATGGGGATAGACATCTTCATCATCATCTTCAGCGTACATTGATGGTACATCGGTGCGTGTTGGCCTACAGCATCATCCATAACAGCAAAAAGCACAAAAATAACAAACATAAAATTAATACTGACTTTCCATGTACCGACAACTATTTAAATGGAAAATTGAAATAGCTGAGAAGATTGAATTTTTCAAATTGATTGTTCCGAATAGATATAGACCCAGTGGTACATGACACTCTTACTCAAAGAATTTACGGTCAAATGAACTGCAAAGTGTGGTGGTTTCGATTCAAATCTATTACAGTATGCTAAGTTACCAAATACTTAAATCTCACCAATCAACTTGCTAGGTGTTGGTAACATCATACCCAAACCCAATCACAATGAAATTCAATATTGAAAATCAACTTGTTCAATCAATTCAGTTGTCATTTTATATTACCTCATCGACTTTTTAATTTCCTGAGGCTCAGGTGGACGCCGCCGATGTTTACATGCAAATAATATTGACGACACAACGATTGCCAATAAAATAACACCACTGGCTGCCACTATTGCAGCAAACATAATTATATTGTCGTATTTCCTATCTACAGGTTCACTGGGTCTCAGCAGGTGTTTATTATCTGATAACAGTGTATTTGTTGTATCTGTGCAGATATAAAAAAAAACGAATACGTAATTCACCGAGGGTGGTAAAATTGAATAAAGTCAATGATTAGTTAACTCTGATTGGTAATAAAAAAGTAGAAAATTTTTATCCATAGGAAATGCCAGCTCAAATAAATTGTACTACAAGAAAATTAAAAAAAAAAAAATGAACAGAAGACAAACAAATTCAACAAATGTCGTATCTATTGAACTGATTTATCATAAACTTTAGAATAAAAAAAGAAATATCACCATGTTTGGCACCAAACGATAATGTGATGTGACCGCAAAACACACAAATGATCAGAAAATAATTTGTTGAAAATTGTGTGGTCACAGGGATATAAAATCAATTAAAAATTATATCCTTTTATAGATTGTAACTACAATGATTCTAAAATTCCATACCAATTGGTGTGTCAAGTGGCGACACATAAATATCATCCAATATGACGGGCGGTTCACTGCGACCCCGTGCATTTAGAGCATAAACAAATAATTGATATTTGCCCGGCTCAAGTCCAACCAATTTAAATTCTGGTTCGTTCTCCTCAATACGCCGCAACGGTAATGTTGTGGCCTAAAAATGAAACATACCATGATAAATTTAACAAAATGAAAAGGACTTTCACTCGAACATCTTCTTGCTAAAGGAAAGATTCAATTTTTTTTTCTCATGGTAAAACCACGATTTGGACAAAAATCTATGCAGTGAATATGAGTGAGATACAGTGTAAGAGAGTCTATCGGTTGATGACACAGTAAAAATAGATTTGCCATCGGCATTTCTAATGATACTTCAATGAAATTACAAAAAAAAAAATGAAAGAAACCAAATTGGAAAAAATTGTCATTCTATTTTTTATACTTCTTCGTTAAATTACCTGATCATTCATAGCTGGTATATCGTTGTCTAAATCTGTAGTACGGCTTGGGTCATAATTGTAGACTGAATTACCACCCACAATTTCAAGTAGAAAATGCTGAGTTAATCCACCATCCTTTCCTGGTATACAAACGACCTCCAATATTGTATCATTTCTCAGTTCACATGATTTAGGTGGTTCAGGAGTTTCTGATTTCCGCATTAAAAGTGCCAAAGTGAGCAGAAAAAAAGCACAAAAATCCATATAAATCGTTGAAATAACACCGTCCCAGTGGGTAGTATTGGATTTTCGTGTTTTTTTTTTGTATTTTGGTGTATTATGAATAGCAGCAGTATCACCACCCCCAAAAGACGATAATGAAGAAACAAGAAATTACAGAGAAAAAGAGAGAGAAAGAGAAAAAAAGAGGCCTCATTTAATTCATGATGTCCTTATAAATGCAAATTAACTTTAATTACTTGCGGGAATTACGTGAATCAAGCACGGTTTCTCTTGCCGTCCAATAATATTACTTGCCCAACAGGCTAACGTGATTAATTCAGACTCCCTTGGGAGTGCATATCTTAATGTACTGACTAAACCCAATGAATTAATTTCCGAATTTTGTACGGGTGACACGTTCCGTGTGTTATTATATGTCCAACGGAAATGAACAAACTCTGGTGGATCAGCAACGACCTCACACCTTGCATCAAATGGATCAAATGGTACCGCACTAACTGACGTTTGTTCAGTACCGGGTTTACATCGTGGTGCAACTAAAATATTAACATTCAATTATTATTTTATTGAGTCAGGCACGTTTTATAAGCAAAGCGTGTATGTGTGTGGCCCCCAATCTCTTATTAAATTCTATCAACACTTAAAGAAAACATGCATGCAGTGAACAAAATGATCATTTCAATCTATTTGGATGTTAAGCTAAAGAAAATAATCTTTAATCTTTATTGGTAATAAATAATGGATTCACAGTGTTAAGCAGAGGGGATAACACACATACCGTAGTAGTGGCCAAGTCGTGAGAGTGTCTCACTTAATTTGTCCACAGAATAAGAAAAATACTCACATTGAACTTTTAAACTTAATGTTGAACTACGAGATTCACCTTCACTGTTACGAGCACCGCATGAATACAGACCAGTTGATTCACGTTTCACATCGATCAGATTCAAGGACTCAGTGAATTCACCAGACATTTGCATTGCCTGTAATCGAGATGTATTTTTAAATGTAACAAATTGCAAACTGTATACAATATGGCAAAAGGTCAAATGAAAGTCTTCAATCAAAATGAAACAGACAACCGTATGGTGAATTATCAAAACAAAACAAAACAAAGAAATCTAAAAAATCTGTTACTAACTTCAACGTAATTCGATAATTTATTCTAATTTTATGTTTATTTTCTTCACAGTTCATATAATTCACTTTTTTTTTTATTTACTTGTTTCCCATTATTTTATGTTTATTATTTGTTTTATTCCTTATTTTGATATTGTTACTGTATTATTAACTTACATCTTTAAACCAACTGAACTCTGTAACGGCTGGCCGAGCAATAGCACGACATTTAAATGTAACATTTTGTCCTTCAGTACTGACAATCACACGATTTGGATCCTCATTTGATAAATGTATGGATACTGTTGGTGGATCTGTGAAACCGCCATCAAAATTTGCGATACCATGAAACCAAAAATGAGACAGAAATAATATTAAAACTCCAGCTCATTAGCAATAAACATAATTATTCATATTCATATGATATGAGTGTACAATTAATAACTCAAAATTATTTTAATATGGTATTCATTTAAATCAAATAAAAAGCGAATTTTATTAGCTAACTTACATGACACTGATATTTTACGTCGTGCTTCAATTGAACCATCTGAAAACCATGGATTTGATGAACGGCAACTCAACTCAGCGCCATCATTCTCTGATGATGCGGTAAAATTTAAAATACTAACAGATACGTTTCCCTGCTGTCCATTATAGTTTAGTTTTGTTTTTTTTTTTAATGTTTGGTCCCATCATATTGCGGATGATTCATTATGGAACAAGAGATATGAGAGAATTTTAAAACCACAAATTAGATAATTAATTTGTTTAATTCACATCCATATGTGAATTACGGTTCACTATCTGGTTCCCCCACTAATCTCAGTTAAACTACACTTCTCTTTCATTTTGTTTGAAATTGCTTTGTCAAACATTTGTCCAACCGTTCCCCCTTATTACCATTCTACTGATTATCAGTCACACATTTGGTTATATAAAGACCCCCATTTACGGTTTTGGATTTTAATTTATAACAAAATACTGATTTTGACCATCACACCATCCCTTCTTTTTGGGAAAATGCCACCCACATTATTGTGGATTACAGATGAGTATAATATGCAAAATTATGGTAATTAAATAAATTAGACAATGTGTGACTGGTAAAATGTGAATGGATTATAACAATTAAATAATATTAAATCCTTACCATATTCCTATCATTCAACGTTGTCACTTTAGCATTTCTAATTGGCTGTCCATCCATTAGCCATGTAATCTTGGCCGGAGGAAATGAACCCCATGACTCACAACGTAAAGGCACTAATTTACCAGCGCTCAAATTCTCAATTGCATTAGTAATCCGTACGACAATTGGTTTTACTGTATAAATTCATTGTAACCCACCCACAATCATCACAGATACAAGGAATAAATTCGAAGAAAAACCGCCGTTAACCAAAAAATATGGAGAGACGACACACCATTGAGATGGAGATGGAGATGGTGATGGAGATGGAGATGAAGAACACAATAAAAATACAGAAAATAAATGGAAATTGTATTAAATTCAAAGCAATCTGAGTAAAACCACTGTACGCCAACCAATATCTCATCATTGTCAATTGGCAACGAGTAAGAGTACCAATGTAAGCGCACAGTGAAAAATATTAGGCAATTCACAAAATGTATGAATATTTTATGGTAATCATTTTAAAATAACATACAGTATAATTGTACGGTAACTTCCTTAACCGTTGGCGCTATGATTTCGGACCCTTGGGCATGGCATTCCAATGAGCTACCAAAGAATTCTCTTGTTATTTTACTGATAAATAAATGCTGTGATACGCGCACTGGATATGTTGAGGCACCGTCCACAGCTGGTGCTGTTTCAATGGTCTTTAACTTTTCACCATTTCGCCACCAACTCAATTTTGGCAATGGATTGCCTATTGGGAATTTCAATAAGACATTTTCACGAATTCACCAAAAATGGAAAAAAAAAAAATGAAAAACACACGCGTACCGCGCCACCAAATTCACGTTTTCCACAAGATAAATTCACAATAATTTTTTAACCAGTGTAAAAAAAAAAAAAGAAGCCGAAGTAAAATATTATACATTTTATATCGTATAAAGTGGTTTTTTCACAGCCAGTCAACCAACAGCCACAAAATCAGTTGAACGATGGTAATAGAAAGCATATTGAAGTCGCGGCAACATCCCATCATGATAAATAGAAATAAGAAAGAAAGAAAATGTATTATTTCTATTTTATTTTCTGTATTTTTCCTACGAATAAGTAATGTAAGATGGAAACTTAATAGGAAAAAGGCAAGAAATAAAAAAATTGAAGAGAAAAAATTTAATATGCACATTCGCATAAGGTATGAATGTAATGGATTTCAATTTTTAGATGCTCCTAACATAAATTGAATTACTCACCACCAGTTACACGGCATTCAAGCGATAGCTCAGTACCTTCACGAAATGGTCCAGCTATGTTTAACACTTCTCTACCTTCGGTATCATAAATCCTAGGCTCATCCGGGGGTTCTTTGTTTCATAATGCCGCATAAAATAAAATACAAAAAAAAAGAAGAAACGAGAAAATCGAATTAATAATGTTACTGAAATTGCAACTGGTGAATGGTTGGCGTTCATCACTATGAAAATAAAAAGAAAAAAAAATTGTACACAAAGCAACCAAATGGTGGAAGGGAAGGTATGGAGAACGGGTTGTTTATGTTGTTACTCTGTGCCATGTACCCCCTCATATTGAAGTGAAATAGTATGTGCGGTTTATCCTTTATACGGGCGGCTCCACATGGCAATAGAAATAAACTAGGCAAAACATAAGCAAAAATTCCAATCCAATGTTAACATACAATGAGCGTGGAAAATGAAAATAAGTAAATTTTGTTTCCATTTTTTTTTCTTCGGTGAATACGCAACATAACATTACGTCGCCGAAACAACATTTGGACTTAATGCCAAAATGGTAAAAAGGAAATGGATACAGCATAACAATAATATTTCATTTGGCTACAGAAAATTTTTGCTATTTTTAGGGTATGGGAGGTAAATCTAAAGGAAACAACACACGAAATGAACCTTTTACTTAGTGGCATAATATCACACCAAAGAAAACATTTTCAACCAATTGTATATACTATTTTCATTTTGTAGTATGAGCAATATAATAAATTTATAATACTTACCGACTAAAGTAAGATTTATTCTAGAGTTTCTTGTTGGTGAATTGAAAAAATCAACTCGACATCTATAAATAGCACCATCACTTGGTTTTACATCCCTTATGAGAAGATTTCCCACCGTTGGATTATTCTTCATTGTGGTAAAGATAAGCCTATCACCTAATTCATCTGCTACCACCGAATGATTTGCCTGATTAATTGCACCGTGCCGTGAATCCAACCTTTTTTACATATAAGTAACCAAAAAATATAAATAAAATACAGTACTTTTACATTTATATGCTCGGAATAAGCTACATAAAATCATTTAAATTATAAATGAGTGAATCATAGAGATTATCATATTATTTAACTGATTTCTGTTTTACTCTTTTTTATGTTTAGCTTTCCTATGTTTGAAATGATGATGAATTCGACCAAATACAAATTCTACAGTTTATATTTTAAATGATAAAATATGGGGCGGAAAATATTTGGCTTTTTTGTATTAGTGTGGCTTTTGATTCATATATCACTGTTCATTGAGCAGTAAAGTTTCATTTAGAAATTTTAAAATGTTTCAATGGTTTTTCTATACAAATTTTGTTATGATGACACACATACGGGTAGTTAGATATTGTAGAGTCTCATCCTGAGGTAGTTTTGATTCATTGAATTCTATGGTTTTGACTTTTGGTGGTAAATAATAGAAGAATGGTGAGGGTTGGAAAACAGTTTAATGATTATGAAAATTTTGTATGACGTTTTTAACAGATCACACTGTTACTGAATACTTTTCAACAGTCATGTGTGAGTATGGCACAAAATTGAGTCACCACACAACACACTAATACCGGAGGCACTGTTCATTACATTGTAAATAACATTTCGGTTAAACTTATGACGATGAAAGCCAGACGAAAGGAGATGGAGAGTAGCTTTCATCTGTATAATCTAAATGAGCCTTCATCAGGGGGGAGTTTGTTTACTTACGTGTATAATGGTATACCGGAGGAATCTTTGAACCACAAAACTAATTTTACCGCATCTGTTGCCTTGTGTGATATGTCACATGGTAGTTGAGCATCTTTATCTAATGCTGCCCACACAATTTTTGCCGGAACTATAAAATGAGATAGATGAGATATAGAAAAAAGAACGTTAAAAAATTGAAGACAAATTTTTTTTTTTTATTTCCAATGTGAAAAACTCAGTGAAAGCTGAATGAAAATTACGGTAAATGGATATTGAATAAGACATTTTAAGTCATATTAGTGATGCTATGCGATGAAAAATAAAAAGAAATGTTATTCATGATGGTAAAATAGAACCGTTTAAAATGCCATTTTAATAAGAGAAACGAAATGCTACCATACACAGAAGTTTATTTTTCGGTAAGTTGATTCATATGAATGAGACTGAGTGAAAAATAAAAATTCAGTGATTACCAAAAATAAAAAACTTGGATAGAAAAGAACGTTTTATTCTAAGGATTGCTGTCTGCTGTTGGCTCAACTAAATTGTGAATTATAAAGCATAGAAGACTTTTTGACTTTTCCCATTCAAAATCATCCCTCTATAATCATTTCGAAGAGTAATAGAAAAACACCAAAAGAACGACATTGCATACGTTTTCAAATGGTATACCGTTTCACATGCGTTAATATGTAATTTTCTAAAAATAGAACATTTAATACGGGTATCCTTTTGACCATAAGCTTATATTCGATATTATTTTCTTTTATTTTTTTTTTCATTTTCAACTCCTTTATGAACACACCAAAAATGAGCTTTTTATCTACAGAATGAAATGCCTCAAACCACATGATGAATAACTTATGACCATGTGATTGCAGTGTATAAACTACGTGACCGAATTATGAACGGACGGTAAAAATAAATAAAAATGTATAAAATTTCCACTTTCCACTATAAAAATTGGTAAAAAAAAAAACAAACCAAAATAGGATTGAAATACTCGAAATATGAAAGAATAAAACCAAAAAAAATTATATTAATGGCAGTCAAACCAATTGATATGAATGGTGTATTATGTTTAACGTATATCCAATGTATCGACACATAATGCGTTTATATGTTTGACTGAAAATTGGTATAATTCAGTTTATGTATGGTCAATTTCATGGAAAAGAGATCCAAAATTATAGTCAAGAGAGAAAGAATAAAACCATGACCGGACATCATCCAAATAACGTATACTAACCATTTATGTATGGACCATATTAATATCGATCTCAATTATTATGAGCGCGTGCATTGCATAAATTAGTGCTTAAACTAAAACTAATTAGTTTAAATAATTCCCCAGAATAATTATAATATTCACAGATTAAAACGATGCTAAAGGCACTATCCAACAACTATAGCAAGCAGATTTAATTAAAATACTATTTGCCTTCGTAATGGTTTATTTAAAATATATTAAAAATGTTCTCAGAACAAGAAAAAAATAACACTAGTAAAAGACTCCAATAGGAGATCACAACCACTCAGTTTAATTATCCAAAAACACACATTCGATGAATGATTCTCATTTTGTTCCATTGGGTTTTTGTACCAACTAAAAACATTAAATTCATTTTCGGTTATTTTAATTCTTTTCGGTCTGTCTGTCGTTGTCTATTCTAGCATAAATGGTAAACTAATTTAGTTTTAGTTTCATTTTCTCTATATTTTTTTTCTGGTAGTTTTTGGTCACACAACACTATTTATGATCTACATATGTACTAAAATTAAATTCCATTATTTTATTTTTCTTGTCTCTTTTTATTTTAATGTTGGATGAATTTTAATATAAAACATATCGTGCGGTTTAAAAATGTGTGTAATTTACATTAAAATTGATGTTCATTACTGCAAATTATGTTTAAAATTTGTAAAATTGTACCAATTCATGTCTGAGTGGATAGGAGTATGTCATTTACCATTCTCATAGTGTATCTGGCGTATAAATATCATCTACAAACCGTATTCAACTACCATACGTTCAACATTAACCATTTCAACAGTATTATAATCACAAAAATGTTTTACGAACTATAAAAACATTGCAATTTTAGTATGGCAACTGGGGAGAAAAAAAAAAAACAAGTAACAAAGTTCCCTTAAAAAATTTAACGCACTCACACCCCCCAGATTCCTAACTATTCAATATTAGATGAAGTTCCGTATCGTCAGTCGGTGGTTGAACAGAAAAGTTCTTTGATAATGTTACCGTAATACAGAGGCACCAAAAAAAAAATTACAAATTCCACAATCACATTGTGTTTTCTGTGCCGTGTCCCCCGTTATTCAGGGCAATCAAAGTAAAGTACTCATCCACTGCTCTTGACTTGATATGGCGCTATGTCTTTTTGAGAGATTATGGTTTCAGTTCCAAGAACCGAAAAATAAAAAAAAAATTTAATTTTTTTTGTTCAATGGACCAACCGCATACGAACATCTTCGTTACTCTCGTTTAAATGACTATCTTCTGAATCATTAAATACTTCGCGCGAAAAAAAATAATCAAAGTGTTATTCACCGCATAAGTTTAATGTATGGCGTCGTATCATTTAAACCAAATGGATATGATTATGGTTTTCATGTTATTTGGCACAATTCAAATTTTCTATCTATAAAATAATGATGATAATCTCGACTATCTCTGGTATTGTAAAGAACCTCAATTCAACCCATATCATCATACATTGAATCTCTCGAACATTTTATGAAGATTAACACGTTAAATATGTATACATGGAGTATGAGAGATGTGGAATGCAATAGAAGGACGATGAATTATTACAATTCAAAATATCATATACCGGCAAATACCATTTAATATAGCAATGATCATTTAATGAATGTTTCTGAAAATTATTTCCCCGAAAATAATCAACCAATTCTGTGGAAGTAAATTTTGTTTCAATTTCGTTATTTTTTTACTTTACACTGTTGAACATTTAAGATGCAATTACCAGCAATTTAAACAACTGAACAATTTATTTTAGCATTTATAACTGATGTATAAATATTTCAATTACGATTTGAAAATTTTCTGTTGATTATAACTGTTAGCGTATCTCTTATTAATGTTATTTCTATCAAAAACCAAACATTTGGTAACACTGTTATATTGAATTTACGCAGATTATAAAATCCAATCATATTGTTTTACTCTCATTGGTATATTGGTACGCTAACAGCATTGAGTAATTGTATTCAATCACTAATCAAATCCTCATCCGTACAAAATATCTCTTTCACTCTGTTTAATGTTATTGAAATGTGCCAGATGATTATGTTGGTTTTTTGTTTGAAAAGTAAAACGGATTTTGATTTCAATGTTTTCGAAATTTTTCTTTTTTTTTTTTTTTGCTTTTAATTTCGTTGTTTTCAAGTGATATGAACATATACATTAAAATTATTTCAAGATGAAATATGTACTAAAAATACCAATGGTATAAGTACCGTTGATGATGATTATGATATCTTTTATGCATAAAAAGATCATAATGGGAAAAGGAAACAAGCCTAAGAAATTATACAAACATTCAACTAAAAAGTTGATTATGTCTGTTTTGGCGCAGATCATTATGTATTCAAGCAAAAGAAAAAAAAAAAAAAAGAAATGAAAAACAGAAAGGAAATTTTTCAACCCAAAAGCATAATAATCTCTTTTGCAGTATACTTTATTCGTCCCGTATGTGGCTTTGTTTTCACTTGATAGAATACTCCCGCGCTTCCAGTAAAATGTGTTTTCTTTCATTCTATTTTCTTTTTACTTGTTCTATGTATTTCAATCATTTTTTTTTTTTCCTCAGTGTCTTTTCTTCCTTTGCATTTTATTCGGTTCCATTCTAAGGGTGGTGATTTCAACACAACTGAATAGCCTCACCGCATTATGAAAAGAGCCTTAATGTATAACAAATAATTAAAAAAATAAAGGATGGAACTAAATTCAACAAAATGAATAAAAATAGAAAAAAAGAAATGGAAGAAAATCCTTGACAATATGAAAAGCTGGTATCACATGCTTCCCTCCTGGTTAAGCCGTTTTTGTTTTATATAAAAACATTAGATGGCATTATCATACACACAAGAGTATAAGAGACAACAAAAATATTATACATTTATGTATAAAATAAAAACAGAAAAACACAAAAAGAAATGATTCGTTCTCATTCGATGGCATGGAAATTATGATGAGCTAAAGACAGTCGGGCATTATTATTATTATTATTATATGATTATGTACTGAGTTTTAAAAATAAAATGAATATGATATGAAAAGAACTTACTGTTTTTCTCAAAATCTGCTATGCTATCGCAATGTGCTGGTGTATTTAATATGCAAAGTAATAAGAGTGTCACTTGAAAAACGGAACACCCTAAAACGTATCTCGTAATCCATTTAATTTGATGTGACATCAGTTTCATCATACATCTAAGTTCCATCTTATATTTCTTTTCGATTCTTCTTCGAAAATTTTTTCTTTTCTCTTATTTTATTTTAGTTTAGTCAATACTGTCGTTGTCTATGTCGTCGTCATTCACCAACAGGCTATGAAATCCCAATACTTTATTATAATGTTGGCCCCTTTGGCTTAGCTCCCGTACCTTGTCACCAATTCTTTTTTGTACTTTTCGACTAAACTGTCTCCGTTTATTTAAACAAGTTAAATACTCTCTTTTACGACCAATTCTATCATCGACCGGTATCATGGAAAATTATCTTTTGAAAATTTGTCTTTCTTTTTTGTCTAAAGTCCGATACACTAAATCATTTCTGATACAGATGCCAGAAGCATTTAACTCTTTTGCGGCTTGTTTTAGGATGAAATGATTTGGTTTTTCTTCTTGTTATTTTTTATTTTATTTAACTGGTAAAATATACAGTTGATGTTTCGTTACTCTTTCCTTCTTCCGTTCGGTTCGTTTCACATTTATCCATAAATCCCATAAAAATTGTTTAGGTCGATGTGATTGCTAAGCACCATATGGCAGAGTCAAATAATAAGATTGAACACACTTCCCTTTGTTCTGTTGTATTCTGGTTATTTCGCTACGAAAATTCCGGGGTTTTTCTCTTATATTCTTTTGGTACTGTTGGTATGTTATTTTTCCCCAAAAAACATACAACCGGATTAACTGAAATGAAAAATAAGAGCAAAGAGAGAAATTATTTAATAAAGAGCATTATTCAATTTTCTCATTCAATGAAAATTGTATATATGTATGTGTATGTTGGAATGAAATATTTTAATCTAAAAAAGGTTGATGGTTTTTAGTTAATGTGTAAATGTTCATACTCAAAAGTGGTGTAGCATCCTCATTGACTCCTACCCAGAATTGGTAAATTACTAAATTAGTTTATTTCTTTTCAAACAGTTATTATATTTATTTACATTTCGGATGAATTGATGGGCTGCTTGTTATTAAAACAGATTAGTCTTGAGATCGTAAATTTAATAGAATAACAATCTATACTGCATCAGAGCGACAGAGAGGGAGAGAAAGAGTGTATGAGAGTGATATTATGAAGTAGTTGAAAAAGAAAAGATAAAGAAATGTTCTATCTATATATGAAAATTCTTGACATTCTTTATGATGTTTAATAATAAAACACACAACATCTAGATCTAATCTTCGAATATGTTACTGTTTCTGCTTAATAAACTCAGTTGACTATCAATCTGGCGTATGTGTACGTTAAACATATGCGCAGTCATATTAATGGTAAAAGATGACACACGGGGGCCAATGATCCATACATTCAACTGTGATGGGCTGTTAATCAACTCCATTCCATACAATATTGAACATCATTGGTAATCTCCTCTCATCCATATTAAACATAATAGATTGATGCCATCTGTATTATATGTTATAAGGTGATGGCCCAGGAAATAAGAATAATAACATAAATAAGTAATAAAATGCAACATTATTTCTCTTATTTTTTTTTTTATTGGATTTTGTTGGCTCGTCAGCTAATTGAATTCATTTATGGCTGTCTAAATTGAAAAGGTGAACTTTATTGAATCACCGACACACAATATATTTAATACAGTTAAAATCAATGAACGCACACATTGACTATCGCACATAATAAAATACAAAACCAAATGAAACGTTCATATTTATAGTCAATGTGAAAAATGTATTAAGTGAAATGAAGGCAAAAGAGAGACACATCTATGTCAATTTTTCAGTATTGGGATGATTGGAAACCAAAATGAACCATCAGTCACATAAAGACAAGCCAAATGCTTATCCGCCACAGGTTCTCATTACTGTGGGTGATGAATGGTGTGCAATGATGAGGACACCCCGTGCCAACAGAATACAATCGTTAATAAACGAGACAAGTAAAAAAAAAAGAAATACCGTCCCTTATTCAATGAGACACACGAATCAGTGGAACACATGAACCAACAAACAACACTCACAGCGGCAAAAAATGAAGTACAAAATAGAATCAATTCATTGAAACTATAGGAGGCACGTAATCCTCATCACATAAATAAAATAGATAATAATGAATGGGACGCATTTGATATTTACGATTATCATCTCGTTGAGGCAACAAATTCATTTCAATAATATGTTATTTTAATATAATACACCAATTTGTAAGCGTACCGATGAAATAAAACAAAAACGAAAAAAAAAGAATCCCATACAGCAGAAGTAGAAACTAAATGAACCTAAGCAGGAGGTGTTTCCATTGCGTTTCACCTTTATCATTTGTACAGTGTAACACGGTGTGTGTCCTCGGTCTCTTTCACTCTCATTCACACCAGGTAATAGTGAGTCTTGGCTGATGGTGACACCACCCCAACCGAAAAAAACGAAACTGCCATCATCAGCACCACTCATTACAAGTCATTTCTTCTTTTCACTCTACCTCAACATTGTACACAATTTTATTTTATTTCATTTTCAGTCAGTTATTTCGTTTTTTTTTTGTTTCAATGCTCTGTCTAATTTTTTTTTTGTTTTATTTTTTGTTTCATCTTTATCCACCCTCAAATAAACTGTCGATGAGATAGAGAAGAATATTCATTTATGAGGCCACAACTGATGCGAATTGGGTACGGTGTGTTAAATGATTTTCTATTGTGGCCTTACGTTCATTACTCTATTATGGAATTTTTTTTTTACTTTTATTTGGTTTACTTCATTAATTCAAAGGTAATTTTAAGCCATAGTATCACATTAAAGACCGTTAAATTTGTTCTTTAATAATGCAGCAATGGGATAGGATATTCTGTGTAATATGAAACATTGTACTACTGAATATTGTGTTAGATTAAATACTGTGTGCGTTTAATGGGCCCCTTCAGGCATTCTATGAAAAATGTATATAATATTTGAATTTGTTTTATACTGTTTTATATTTGTTTCTTTTTTTTTTATATTTTATATTAGAATACAGTGTTATGTGATGTTTCAACTGATACATTTCATATGGAACAGAGCAATTGCGCCTAGAATGGATACGATAACAGTAAAAGAAACCGCGTTGTTAGTAACCTTTCAATGGTACCTAATATGGCATTATCATGCATATCAAATAGATGATATAAAATAGATAGGTTCAAGGTATATCTCATACCAATTTTATCCATAATATTCAATTTTTCTTCTCTATACTGTTGCTGATACGTTCTTTGTTTTTTAAATCGAAATTTTATGTGTTTTCTTTTTATTTTTTTTTGTTACTGAAAATTCATTCCATTTTGTTTGTTTATTCACGGATCATCTTCTACTCAAAAACAAATTAATTTTTCCTAAATAGCATGTAATCTACTCCACCGATTTGACTGTTTGTCACACTTTGTATTTTTTTTTTTGCTTCTTCCCTCCCATCTAATTTGTCCTACTGGATTCCAATCTTATTCTGGTCTTCTTTTATTTTATATTTTTGTTTAGTTCATTTTGCGTTTCTTATTCCATTTAAATAATTCTTTGTATTTCATCTTATTTTGGTTCTCTTGGTCGTTTGCATTTATTTTTATCCAACAAGAAAAAAAAATATTTGGATATCCAGTATTACTTAAATTATGTGGAAATCTGGTCACCAAATGTGTCTTTTCATCTACACAAGAGAAAAATTTTTATTCTTGACAGAGATATGGAGATATCGTTGTTTTGTTGATTGCTACCAAATAGCCCCCCAAATATAAAGAAATATTTGTATCACAGTGCTAAAGACATCATTCTTTATAAGTATTCAGCTGAATGTTTCTTGGCTTCGTAACTTTCCTTTCAATCGAAATTTTCTGTTCATCTGTAATTTTCATAAAAGTGTAGTGCTGTAAATGTTTGGCCGAAATCAGATGGTCTCATCCCCCAATTCACTTCGTATAAATAAAGAACTTTCGAACATTGGTGCTTCCATATAACCGTATATTGGTCGCGCCAATGATCTGACACTACGCAATTTTCTTCTCTCATTAGGCTTCTATATTGGCGAATGAATTGGCCACATGGTAAAAATCCATTGTATTTACAACTGCCTAACTCTTAAGAGTGTTGAACATAATCATGAAATATTGTGTAATATTTATTCTGTGTAGAGCTTTCATGACCAACAATAGCTGTTAAATGTACCAACTTGATGGGAGACTTTTGACTCCTCTAATATTTAACTACACATGGAATCAACTTTATCCATTTAAAACTTTTTCACTCTCTGTTTCTTTTTTATAATATTTTCTTTTCTTATTTTTTTTTTTTTTGCTTTTTCGATTTTCTTTTATTATTCAAAAACCCGAAAATGAAAAGCATAGCTTCTTATTAAATACATAATAATACATAAAATAAAACTGAATACAACAACTGCAAAATAAAAACAACAATCGTAATAAACGACCAAACGGAATATTAGAGAAACAAAATAAGAACCAAAAGACAAAAAAAAAAACTAAAAAAAGAATTCTTACTCCTACAACATTTTATTTTGAGTGCTTTGTGCTTTTGCTGTAGAAAATACTCCATATTATGTTGAATCATTCGTAAATAAAATGTCATTGATGTTATATCATGTGTACGGGTTGTGTAAAATCCCCATATCAAATGAAAAATAATAAAATAAAAAAAAAAAAGAACGGGCAAAAAATAGCACAGAAAGAGAGCGGAAAATTCTTAAGATTTTTCTTCGGGCATAATTAAATAGTTTTACTATGAATATTATTTTGGTTGAATGAAAACAAAAAAGAAAACCCCAACAAAACGAAGAAAGTAAAATCTGATGTGAAAAAAAGATGCTGAATTGTGTGTATCTAAAAATGCGTTTAACTCTAATGCTCTCTGTCGTTTGTTTTTTATTTTGCTTCACATGTTTGTATAAAAATAGCATACACATCACAGTTTAAGCAAAACTTGATGGATGTAAATATCGCAACATATCTAGATTACCATACATTATAAAACAGTAACACTGCGAATGAATAATATGGTTAGGAAAACTAAATGGGGGGACTTTTCATAAAGCAAAAAAAAAAAAAATAAAATAAATGAAACCAAACTCCATCGTGTATTGTATGAACTAATGTGTGTATATTATGTTTGTAACATTACAGCATCCATCATCTAAAGGACAGAACGAGATAGAGAATCATATTACCATTAACATCAACGATAATTTTAAAATTCAAACCATACAGTTTTCATAGCGCAACAAAAAAAGAGTGAAAAGCTGAATAAAAAAAAAAGAAATTTACTTTTAAATGTAAAAAAGGAACAGTGAACTGAACAACCTGAATAAAACTTGCCTATTTAGTAATTGTGTGAGTGTGTGTGTTAGTTATGTTTCACCGTTTTCAACATATCTAAATTTATAATAGCATTATATTAACCTTCTTTCTATTAGATGAGAGCACAGGGGAGAGTAACTCACATGAATACCGAATAACGAATTTGTGGTATTTAATATTAGATGAATATTTATTTTCTGTACCATTATGGGAAAACATATAAAACTAAATTGTCTTTGATATAAAACACATAAAATATGTGTGTGTATGGGTACTATATCACAAACCAAAAAGTGATAAAAGAAATTCTCCTGGCAACCCATCCCATTCAGCATAAAGTCCGACCACCCACTCTATTGTCATCCATATTTTCCAGTTTCATAGAAAATATTGTTTTCCCAGCTCTCAATGTTTGGGGTGGTATGATGAAAAATCGTTCACAGTCTAACATCCTTTCTATTCATCTCAAAATTACAACTAAAACAGCCTATTAAGCTCATTCACCCATTTGAGTTTGGTATTTTACACACAGAGAACACAAAGAACTAAGCACACAATAATAAAAAAGAACAGAAAAATAAATAAAATATAGAATTTTTCTGTTTGAAAATCTCTACCAAAATATGACTACAGTTAACATGAAAATCTAAACCAAAAAATAAAAATGAATTCTTTTTCTCTGTACAAATACTTCTTTTCTATGTTTTTTAGACCGTAAAGGACTTAGAGCACAAAACGAAGGAATCAAAAAAAAAAGCTGGAGAGAATACTTACTACAGAATATTCAATATTTTATTTATGCGTCTAAAACGAATAGACATTAGGAATGGATACTTGGCTCCAATTTTTATCAAGGATTGTGTAACCAGTAAGAAGGTACCCTTCAATAATACATAAAAAAAAATTATCGTATACAATGAACTTTCACATGATGTTACGCAAAACCGACGATTGACTGAATATGCCGGAACGGCATCACTGCCATACAGAACATGAAGAAGGATTTCCATTTTTTTTTTTTTTTTGCGTTCTGTTCTCATTTCTTTTTTTGGGTACTGAAAGCTTTTCCCATCACGAAATCTCTAACCACTGAGGACACCCTCCACAGTTCATGGTACCACCATTTGGCATCTGTTAGGTACAATTTCGATTTTACCGTGTTGAAATTCTAACCTTAGTGTAATTCCTGTGCATTTGGGAACGCAGTACAGACACAAGTTTTTTTTTATTAAGGGAGAGCTTTACCAAGAGGAACAGGGAGAAACAAAATAAACTTCTCTAATATGTAACAAAAACCAACATAAATACTGTTCAGAAGTAGCTGAACCAAAATATTAAATGAATGGAACTGAAGACGAATTTATGTATGTTGGATAAAAAAAAAGAACCCAGTACACACATTCATTGGGTTTATAAGGTTACCATCGAATTTAACATAAAGTGGGTTGAATACCAAAGGCAATGATTTCCATAAATTCATGTTCCTTTCGTCGAATTCTTTTTTATTTTCATTTTTTTTTTTCAATTTGAGCTCTATACTCGTTTCATTTTAACAAAAATAGTACAACATACGGATATATATTTTATTATGAACTCAAAAATATTTGTGCGTTTATTTAATGGGTCTGGTACGGTTCACCATCCACATTTTCCTTTAACTTAACAATTCTATCCATTTTCATCGAATCAAATGAGAGCTCTTTCATACCCATAATAATATATATTTTTATATAATAAAAATAACAGACGATATCTCAATACAAAAGTAAAATTGATTTACCTCAAGTAATTCCGGCGCATTCCATGTCTTTAGATACAAATGCCAATGTATATTTCCTTTGAATAAGGATATTATTCTTATACACTACGTTTTTTCTATATTTTTTAACCAATAAAGTGATATCACATAACCTTGCTTCAATTCAATACATCACCATTTGCCTTTAATTCGCCAAATAGCATAAAAAAAGTAAAAAAAAAAGAAAAAGAAATTTCACTTTAGCCCTTTTTTATTACTATAGTTAAACTCAAGAAAACGGTGTACGTAGAACATATAGACAAGAGTTCACATCCGTTATATGGCTATGGAAAAGCAATTGACTCACTTATAATGTTTTTCAAGACGGTTTACTTTCTGGTATCCTTTTTTTTGCTCTTATTTTCTTTTTTACTTTATTTTAGAAGGTTTCAATTGAAAACCCACTCCACCACCTCCAAAGTCGTATTGGATGATATTATAGTTATAAATATTAGGTTAATTTTATTGTATAACAATCCTTGTCAACTGAAGCTTAATAGCTGATCCTCTACTAGTTTCATAGAATAAGAGTAATTTAAGGTTGCATGCACAATGAAAACATCGTTCATTAAATCCGTATAAAAACTTAATGAATTCCACTTAATACATTTCATAGATAATTAGGCTTCACTTATAACTATGTATACTCTTATACACTATCTCTTAATGTTTAAATGTGTATAAAACAGACGTATTCACTTGAAAAACGGTTTCATATTATTTTATTTTTCGTTATTCTTCTCTTAGTTTGCTTCCTTACGTCTTGGTATTCGTTTACCATTCATCTCGATTATATGGTACTGTGATACAATTTTCTTATAATATGCATTATACGTGTACTAATATAGTAAAAACATAGATATATATATATTCTTCAGTTATTGCTATGTACAGTCACCAGATGATAATAAGATGAAAATACAACCATTCAAATATATACAAAAGTGATTATACCAAAACCAAAAGAGGAAAATTTTGTCTTATTACTCTATATGTGCTATGTTGACTATAATATGTATATGAGTGGTGTACAATTGGTATAAGGGGGACGACAACACAACAACAGTAGTTTATTGTATGATATGAGTGTCCTCCTATATTTATGGAAGATGTAATGAACAACTTAATAATAAATTAATGTTTTATTATATACATCAATGCGGCCCTCTTATTAAGGGATGAATAATGTACATTTAATTGATATTATGGGCTGTGTAGTTTTAACGGCGGTTATAATCACCAAAAATTGTTTTCTAATATCATTTAATGCCACTCCAGTGGGTAATTGATGGTAAGAATTCAACAATAAAGAATAAAAATAATTTTTATGCTATACAGTCAAATATAAAGAAAATATGTCTCAGCATAAACAATTTAAGATTTCATTCTCACCGTATATCGTAGAATAATTTCAATTTCCAACTGGTACAGTGTTATCATCTATAAAATATGATTATTATAACGATTGAAGCTGTTGTACACCAAGTATATCCATTTGTCAGTTAGATGATTCACTTCAAATGTGCCACCTTTATTCTTCGTTTACATTATTTTGATACATTCAATTGGGGATACGAAATAATAAGAAAAGGTTTGGAAATAACTTCGGGAACTTTGTACAATCTTACACTTATTTCTTCTTATTTTGCTTCCTTTTTCGGTAAAAATTATTTTCTACGTTTTGGTTTTTCTTTTCGTTATATTTTCTTTATATTTTTTTGCTACAACACTTCACTATGTTGTTTGTGTATATGTATTTTCTTTCTCTATTTTACTTCGAAGTGGGACCCCCCATAACACTTTATCACTTACGGTGGAATGAAGAACAACACCGTCAATTGAGTTTTTTTTTCTCCTTTTCTTCTTATGGAGTTTCGAATCACTGTCAGATAACGATTGCTATAGCCCCGGTAGATATTGTATAAGAAGTTGAATACAAAACACTCAACGAATGATCACTCAACATTTAATATGGGAAACAAGTAGATACAACTTAGAGCCACTTAATGTATAAGTTTTACCGTTTCTTTTTTTCCTTTATCTTTATTTCACTTGATTCGGTGTCCTTTTGATAAGAACTCGTTGGTTGCCTGGTTCACACTTTAACGCACTCTAATTAAGTGTAATAGAACAAATTTTATTGGTTTTCTTCGATAACACACACATCATTATAATTATTTGGTTTGAAGTATACAGTTGCCTCATTTATTTTTTTATCTTTTATCGTTTTCATCATATTCACATCGTTCACACAAAATTAATTGAGCTCAGGATATTATGTTGATGCACTAATTTTGATATTCATGAAACGTACAAAATATGAAATTCAACTAATATCAAACGTACAGATTCCACATACAAATGACATCCTGTCATGGAGAACTCAAGAAAATGTGTTACGACAAAATTCGATCATCAAAGGAAAAACACAACACTAAACATCACAGAACACCACACTCTTATGCATTATGTGATTTCGATTTTTCGTTTTCTTCATTTATTTATTTTTTTTTCTTACTTTGCTTCTATTTCGCTTATGGTTGCTCTTTTTGCAATGTTAACAAATCAACATCTAAAAATACCAATTGGAAAATTGGATAAATTTTGAGGTTTTGAAACACTTCATTTTTCTTATACACTGAATACTGAACATTTTGATACACTTTAAATATTACTCCTTTTACATTTTCAATTTTCTATATGACAAAAGAACAACAAGAAACGGATGATGACAAAATAACAAAAAATGAAAAACACTGAAGAAAAAACAAATATAAAAGAAAAATTATTTGATTTTCCTCTTCTTTTATTTGTTTCTCTAATACAAATCACTGTATTGCATTCCTTTTTTATTTCATTCTATTTCGTATTGTGTAAATTTTTTTCTTTCACAAAAACACTAAATTACGAAATATTTTCTCTTTTCCTTCCAGATTTGTTAACTGTTGTGTATATAATTTCTTTTGATTTTCCTTCTTTATTTGTATTTGTTTGATTCTCTCACGTCTAGTATTTATTGGTACGCGAATAGGAAAAAAAATTTTTTTTTTTTTTGATTTTCATTCCATTCTTAATTGAAAATTCTCAATTTTCCACTCAAATGTATCCAATAGTAAAATGATATATACGTAGGAAAAAATATATATCAGTAAAGCGCACTGCTATTCAATTCGGTATTGAATCAAATGAATGTTATAAAATAAAAAAAAAGAGTCACATTGTAAAGAAACGTGAATTAACTGTTTTTCTTTTGATATCGCAACGTAACAATATTAAATCCGTTACATTCCTGATTGAATGGTACACCAAGACTGAATTTGTTTTCGGATCCGTTTCTCATGCCAGCGGAGAGCGCTACCGCTTTAATACAAGTAATACCATTCAAATAAAATTGCTATGTGCGAGAATGAAAACCGAGACAACAGTTATAGAAGAGCAGCGGATACACCATCGTATAATAAAAAACAAGGGAAAATAAAGTTCTATAAAGATTTTTCCCAAAACAGCAAAAGATTTTCCCGTTTTTTCTTTCTTTTTGTATGGTTCAACCGACCACAATTGACGTTGAGAAAGAGACGATGGAAAAAGTTTCTATTCAACTCTTAATCGCTTGTACTTCACGCGTTTCACTAAAATATTTGCCAATGTATATCCAATACAATAATATGAGATTTTCCGTACGTTCACGACCTAGCACATAATTCTTCTTCCTATCTTCAATTACTTTCTCTCATTTTAGTTGGTACTTGTCACACCAATGCGAGAGAGAGAGGAGAGACTTCAGTTACACTTGACTCCCGATATGTAGTTGATTGCCAAAACAGCTACTGATATCCCAAAAGCAGATTCGTGATTTGGTACTGCTGCTGCTGCTGCTGCTCCCATTTGTGAGCTACCACAATAATTGTGTGCGTTCTTCCACACCGTCAGAATTCAAATACACCATTCATTTGGTGGATGCTGTACGCTCCATGAATCTCAATTGTTTCTATTCAGCTGCCATACTAATCTAAATGAATGAATTACAACTGTTTAGAGATACCACCAATAGAATGTTATGCTGACGCTAGTCGTTACCGAAGTTGTTTCGAAAAAATTTTCCTTAAAAAATTGAAAATCTTTTCCTTTTATGCTGAACACGATGAACCGAATGTTTTATCGTTCAACATTATTCGTCGCTTTTATATGAAATTTTCATCGAGAATTCACATAGTAAAATGGGAAAAAACCCAATGATATAACTAATACCATTCCATATTTCGGGTTGTACAGTAGCATGGGTTATGTTCCTGTGGTATGAGCTAAACATATAAAAAGAATGAACGATAATGGTATATAAAATTGAGAGATCTACAATGGTATGGTTAAAATTCAACTGGCACCAAAATGAATAGTGAGGAATTACGTATTACCCGGAGTATTGAATTGAGTTGGTTTGCGTTTTGACAATGAACAAACGAGAACCCATCATCAGTTGAGAGCGACAGTTCTAGCGATTCTATTCCACATAATACTGATTTAAATACTGACGTTTCAGACAATTCTAACTGGCAATATAGCAGCAGTAATTCGTATAAAGGGGACCCATCAAGCTGAAACGATATCAGTGGCAATATTTTCTCAACATATTATTACGAACTAGGCAACCAGGCGATAAACGCGATTTTCTCAACTGTACTTGTACGGATTGAATGGGTGCTCTTTTATTACCATTACCAGTAATATGGTATGACTATGTTTTCCAAGAAATGTTGAAAATATAAAATAAGAAAATACCTTTTTTTAGCATTTTTTTGCGGTGATATTCGTGTGGAACGTTAAACCGAAAGGAAACTGTAGAAATCTAACAAACGTATTGATGTAAGATCTGATGTGACTGGTTACCAGATATCTAAGATGTTTTCTCTTTATTCTCCATCATACCATAGTCGATATTCACATATTTCTTTTATATACTATACATTTCCTTCTGATTTTCTTTTCGTTTCTTTTTTACTTTATTATATTTCGTCTCATTTTGAGTCTTATTCAAAATACACCGTGTATCTTTTCTTAGAATGAAATGTTACCATGCGATTTCATCTGGAGAGTACAGTTAAATGAAAATGAAAAAAAAAATGAAGTTGAACCATCCCGAAATAAGAAATAAGACGAGAGAGAGCAAAAAAAAAGTGCAAAAAAAAATAAATTAATCATCATTTTCATGAGTACACCCAGAGTTTACATGATTATATGTTATAGAGCACACCGACTCTTCTATTCTGTTACGTTATACGTAAAACCCAAGAATACGGGATCTTATATTACGATATATTAAACCATAACCCAAGAAAATGAAGAGAAGTATACGAAAGAATCTTAACTGAATTGCCATTGAAAAGGGCGGAGGGCATTACAGAAAAAAAAAATGTTAACTAGATTGGGGGGCATCTCTTCCAGTGCAGCATGACGTTAACGAATATCAAGTATACATAATATTAAATTTGTAGACTTTCTTTCTACGTAATTTTGTAATTTGTTTTTATTTTGAATAAACACTTAATATTCTTAACACGAAAAGGATGTGTAATGTGTTTTTATTTTTTTTTCTGTTTTACATTCTATTCAAATGGTTACACCTTACCAGGTGAATGAAGACTCAACGGTGACTGATGAATGTGCCGAAAACATACACAACTAAAATAAAGAATCTACAGTACTTAACTAATTTTATTGGTTTAATTTTTAATGATTCATACCATTTTTATTCACTCTCTTTTACCATTCTTTTTACGAGTATTATTACCATTATCTTATTTACTTTAACCCATAGTTTATTTGACTAACAAGAATAAAACAAAAAAAAAACAAAAATACACTCATTCACATTATAACGACCCATCGACCTCATATACTCAAAATAAAGAAAATTTTTTATGTATTTCCATTTCATGTATCAAAATAATAATCGCATAAAGTATAAATAAAAAAGAAAAGGAAAAAAAAATACTCAATTTTAACGTCAATGTTTTCCACGCATATGCTTAACCATTCCTTTTATGTTTTATAATAAACGATTCATGAGCCGTATCTTTTCAAAAGTACTCCCTCAATACCCGTTTGTTATGTCCATAAGTCCTTCTCACAGTCATCCAGGTCTCTTATGTTTTCTTCTCTTGTTGAATTTCATATTTTTTTTTTTCATTTTCGGTAAAGGCACTTAGAGTATGGGGGGTGTTTTGATATCCGTTTGTTATTAAGCAAAAATATAAAAATATTCGGAAGGTACCAAGAACAAGAGAATCAAAGTGTATAGAATGGTTAGGCATCGACACGAAAAATAAAAATAATAAATCGGAATTTACCATTCATCACTTTTGAAGAAAACACCACTAACTAACCCATGCGATTGATATAAAAAATGAAGGTAGGGAATAGGGAGGAAAACCGTCAAATTACAAACAAGGTAAAAATTAATTTACGTATATTTCTACCTTGCCTATTTACTCATCAACTCTGGGATTGAATTGAATAAATAAAAATGAGAAATATTGTTTTTTTTTTTATATTTACAAGGGGGATATGTATGAATAATATCAAAATACGAGTGGTACACAGGTATCGTTCGAAGTGATGTGATTTTCGTGTCCAGTTGGCCCAGTCAAGAATTATGTGCTTCACAGAATGAATAATGCTCATATCCTTGATTGGTGGGGGAGTGTTGAGCAATGAGTGACGCGTCCACAATACACCCGTTTCACTTTATATTTATTTTTATTCATTTTTATTTTTCATTACGTTCATGTTCTCTTTGTGACGCCGTTTGCAGATGGTTCATGTTATTTGGTTTGAAACAAGCGAGTGAGTCACATTGCGATCGTATTGCTCGACTGACTCCATCCATATGGTGTACTACAATTGCGTTTTTTGGTTGGAGGGTTGTAAGTTCAACATAATGTATCATCATATCGTCGCCAGAGTCCCTTTTTGCTGTTAAACGTTCAAACACATTTCTTCTCGTCCATCCACATTGAGTAAATAAAAGTTTTGATCTCATATCAAAATCAGAAAGCTTGTCGCTGAAACATACATACCCTTATACAGTAGGCACCAAATGAGAATAAGAGAGAGATAAACGAGAAACAAGATAGATTAGGATAAAAACGGTTTCGAGCTACATTTTGATACAAAACACTGCAATCTACGCAACCATCGTTTATGTTGGTGGGTCAATCTCATATCATCTAACACCGTATTAGGAGACATCCCGACCAGTATACACAGACTCCAAATTGTTCCAATATATACACCACCAGAGTATCGGTATTTCAATTTTACCCCCATGGCATCATTCGTGAGAGCATCATAATCTAGTCAAATTCATATATTCGATTTACTCTCGGTCGTCGTGTACCATCGTGATGCACATACTCTAAATCGTTTTTATAGGGAAAAAAATATATTTTCTTCTCAATTTTCATTGCTATGGATCATTGGATCAGCGACAGAACTTTTACCATTGATTGGAATTTAGCGAGTTACGATAAGAAGAACAAAAAAAATGTAGAAAAACAGCTTCGGCGCTCCAATACCCATTGATATGAAACCTTATCAATATGATATTATGATAAAGCGTGTTGATGCCATTTTATTTGTTTCACAGCAAATGAATTCTCTTGTACAGTTCATATACACAAATATCTACATTACATATTTTTATTATTTTTTACCGTGTTTTTATCTATTGTACATCAACTCTATTCAATAGAAATACGATATCATTCCCAAGTACTTTAAAAATGTTGTATTCAATGGGGGATAAAAAAAGCCACGAACCGATTAGGTTTCACTCGGTCATTTGTACCTTATCGCCCCAAACTGTTTGAATGGATAACATCCACCCATCGAATATTATTGCATATCGAATTGGAGATAATAAAAATTGTAAACCATTTCAATTTGCACTTTATGTATTCAAATGGATTTTAAATAGCTCATAAAAATTTCAACAATTCTTCAATACAATATTCATTCATTATTTTTCAATAATAATCCTCGATTGCATATTAATTTCAAATAAATTAAGCGTGTGTATTTATTATTTGTTAATTTTCTTCCACATTCTTGTTTTTATAAATATACTATTAACAGGTATACACATAATATTATAGACAATTACACATGAACATTATTTACATAATTAATTTCTAAGTAATTGGGGCCATAATTTTAATATAGTAGTAGTTCGGTCATAAAAATTATAATTCTTCCCGTAAATGAAAACTTTTATTTATGTATATTGGAAAAAAAACAATATCATTCAACAGCATGATACCGATGAGTGAACGTTAATACACTTGAATGCGGGTAATGATCTCTCGTTAAATAGTTTTTAATGTTCTCCCGTCGTTAGTGTTCTTTTTCCAATTCCTTGCGTCTTTCTCTCATAATTTATGTATATAGTTATTGCCCACTAGCTAAGTTATTGAAAAAACAACACATTTTAAATTGAATGATAATGAATTGTTTTTAAGTTAACTTAGAAAATCTAATATGTCTTGATTTGATAATTGAATCTCTGATGACTTGGTCTTTTGTGTATTTAATTTAGATGTTGATGTGGGCTGTAATAATGGAATGTTGACATTATTGGAACCTGATGCCGTATTTAATGTATTTGCTGATTTGTTCATCGACCCCAACAAAGGCGTTACATTAAAATCCTGTTTAGAATGATTATTTGACATCATCATCCCTGGATAAATACCACTGCCGGTATAATTATTTCCGCCGCCAGGATTAATTGGTATGGTATTAAGTGACGTTGATGTCTTTCCATGTGTCCATTTGTTATCTGTTAACTGCTTCTCCATAAAACTATCCATAAAATTCATTGTTTTGCTCGAGGATAATTTCATTTGTGATGTTGCCGGTTTTATAATAGGTTGCACAATTGTTTTAGTTGCATTTAATCCAGTTATATCATCAGATTGCTGCTTACTGCATTTTAATATAAGTATAACAGAACAAAAACAATCAATTGCAGTTGAATAAAACGATATTAAATATTAAGCAAACTTCAGTAAATATTAAGTAAATTACCTTTTAACTGGAATTGGTGATATCCTAGTATTGTCAAATGAGAGATCCAATTTACTCAAGTCAGAATTTAATTTAGGGGTCGTTATACTCTCTGGAGGTTTTGTAATTTGCAGGCTAGCGGACATTTCCATTTCTAGTGCTCTACATAATATGATTGTATAAGTACATTTCGTTTGAAAATTGTAATATAAAAATATATAAATAGCAATGGGATGGTTCAATAATAAGAAAAGAATTTAAATTATCATCATCTTACTGCCTTAAACATTATCATCTAACCGTTTTATACCCACAACCCACCACTCATATTTTTATATTTAAATGGTATCGATACTTACTTCTGTTCATTCTTAATCGAATCGATTTGCTTCAGTTTGATTTGATGATCTTCCTCCACACTGGCCAACATTTCCTTTATTAATGATATCATTGAACTAAATTGCTTTAACGATAGTCCATTTTCAATACAAAGTGGCATCAAGAATGGAATCAATTTGTTAGCCTTGATCTCCTTTGATATACCATATTTGCTGTTGTTTACGCATAATTTAATAATGCCTGCTCACATATCAATATCAAATTCAGGATAACAATTGATAACATGAAATTTTTGGAAATGAGAGACAGGATTAAATTGTTTGCATGTACCCAAAAAGTTTATATAAAACCACAAAATTTGGTTTGAAAACATATACTAACCGAATATTCCCATTAAGACAGCCGGCTCCTTTGATGGTATTTTCATCAAAAACGGTAATACATTATCGATTACTAACCACTTATCCAATATATCCAATAGCTTGCTGATGCATAACAAGCAATTTACTTTAACCGATAGCACATCCGATTTAAGGCATAAACGTTCAATACGCGGCATTACAGCATTCTTCATTGTCGTTGAATCAATTAAATTTGAAAAGGTAGGCAGCACAGCAAGACACTGTTCCTGGATTTGTTGCATATTAGAATCAAGGGCACGATACAGAAGCGGAAGTACGTCAGTCTTCACCAACTCTGTAGGTGTTAATTTTAATAATAATTCCATATTTTGCATAAAAATCAATAAAATTTGAATCGGTTCCTCAATCTTCATCACCGGTTTTAATTTCACGAATATATGATTCACGTATTCGTCCTGTGAACAGTCTTGTGCTATTAAAAATACGTTCGGCAATACAAACGGTATCATGTGGGGATTGATAAACTCTTTCTCAAAACATGGCACCACCCGATATAAATTTAGCCGATGGGGAAAATTCTTAATAATTTGTGGTAATTCTTTAAAGAATTTTGACTTTTGTAAATTATCCCATTGAAATAAGGAATCCAAATAGCTCAATGTTTTCACTCCAACGTCATTTAAATATTGTATCTATGGAATCAAATGGTAAGAAGAAATGTTGTATAGGGTGAGACAAAAGTCAACAACAATTTACTCGATATTATTGAAAGTTTCGTCGATAACTTTTTCTTTTCAATTCCCATACTCCTTACCTTTGCAATGTCATGTGTTGTTGATCGAACATCAGGATCAAACTGTAGCATTTGTTTCACATGCTCTCGTAGTTCGTCCGGTATACACGATAGGTTTGGATAACTGCCACGTTTTAAGTCATTAGTAAACTTCTTGAAACTGGCATAGTCCTTGGCAAAAGTTTTGATAGGTTTTCCGCCGGGACTATACATTGCATAGATGAGGACGGCAAACGAATATATGTCACTTTTTGTTGTGCTTGTTGTCGAATGTACCAGTTCTGGTGCTGCATACTCGAGCGATGGTTGCGTTAATGGATGCCAGGTAGACATATATTCAATATAAGCCCAATGTGGAGTAGCGCCACTGGGATTCTGATTCAACAAGCAATATTCGAAACCAGATATTTTCCAAACTCCTTCACTGTTGATGATAATTGATTCCGGTGAAATGTTTCGATGCAACAATTTAACTTCGGAATGTAGAAATGTAAGACCCTCAGCGATTTGAATAATTCCAATTTTCTTTTCAACTTCAAACAATTCATATTCTTTACAATATGTCGAGAATCCCGATGGTGTGTTTTGAAGGTTTCCCAAGAGATTCGCAAGACTAGCAATGATCGGTTCTGTGGCAAATGCTATAGTATCACGACTCTCTTCTAACGGATGATTTAGTGTTAATATGCGCGGGTGTCTGAGTTTTGTAAGCTGGGTAACACCTTTCCTTAAAGTGTCCAGTAACGCATCCCGGTCTTCTTTAGGCCAATTATCGACTATCTTCTTATCGAAGGCAAAAATAGCAGCCTTCTGTTTCGTGCTGCGCTTCACACCACGGTATACACGCCACGACAAACCTAAAAGATAATAATCAGTCGATTACCGATAAAAATGATTAATCGATTCGGCTGCGGTTTACCTGGCCCAGCACTTGCAATATGTTCCTGAATATCGTATTCCTTATTTAAGGGATTACCGGGCAGGGCACTGCTCAATTGCGATACCGTCGAGGACACCGTACTTGACACCGTGGAATATAATTTATTTATCACATCCATACCTAACTAATTTTTATACTAGGAGCACCCCAAAACTATTAATAATGAAGTGCAACCTGGGCAATACGCGTATTTCCTATTTCTTTTAATTTTCTTTATTCAGATTATCACATATTTCAACAAAACAAAAGCCGAATCAGCGATAAGCCATGAGTAGCCACTGACTAGAATTTTATTTTGGGTGATTTTGGTCTGTTGTCGAAATCAAAATAAGAGCCGATTCGGCAATAAGCCATATGATTAACCGAACTGATGAACTTGCGCCGATAAGCCATCGTGCTGATACGGTAGTTTTTGATTGAATGATTTTCGAATACGAAGGTGGCAATGCCAAAATACGGATTCCTCTCAGAATAAAGTCAAATTGTGAGATGTAGTTTTATCAGGTCCTGATCGCTAAATCGGACAAATTCTGAAATTCTTCCACATTATGCTCCAATCCCATGTAAATTAACTCTGTATTAGTGACAGTCTCGATCTCCTGCACACCAGATTGCAATGCCAAATGATTAAATATTGAAACGGTCGTTCCAAGTCTTGCCGCTATATTGCCGTGTATTCACACGAAGGTGGCATTTTAAAATACGGGTTCCTCACAGCCATTAACGTAACTAAACAGCTCATTATTGGCCGCTTGCTAATATAATGGGCATCAATTAGTTAATTAAAAACGGTGATTTCATTCAAGTTGCCGTGCCAATTCTTTGTATATCGCAATCGTAGTACGGTAGTACACATCATCGTACCAAAGAGTGTAAGAGTGTAAATTTTTGGTCCAATGGTGTAAATTCATATGAATCGCATCGCGTCACGCCAATCTCGTCTCCGTACAAAACGTTTTCACATAATCACTCATCTTCCAAAGTGGAGAAATCTTCTAACAAAAGAGAGGGAGAGAGAAATTTGAGTGCAAAAGTTAAACATTTCGTTGGCTTACAACATTTAGTTTGGGGCAATCGTTGAACATCATTTTGGATTCTGATTTGGACCCGTTCTCCCTGGATTTGTGTTCATCATCTGCCTTTTTCGAAGGCACAAATAGATGGTTTTTTCTTGGTCCGATTGAGCGTGCGAGGAGAATTTGAGTGAATGGAGTTTTTGAGTCTTTGAACAGAAAAATACATAAAAAAAATCTCTTTTTTTTTGTCACAAAGTGTTTAACGAAAGTGTAAAAATTATTTAAAATTTATTTACAATTTAATCAAGCAATAAAATTTTAAATTGTATTCAGTGTGTGGCCAAGTGTATAATTGACCATTTGGTGTTAATTTAGTGTCGGACAGTGTTTGATTCGTGTCGTGTATTATAATACAAAGTTGATAATCTTTTGTGCACGAGTTCATCATCTATTTTGATAGAGAGATTGGAAAGAAGAAAAAAAAAATTGTGTATCGAATTCTAACAAAAACGAAACAAAAAAGAAAATAAAAATGGCAAATTGTTGTGCAAAATCTTTGATGATAATCATCAACTTATTATTTTGGGTATGTAATAGTTGAAACATCTGCAGAATTATGCAATTTATATTTTCGCGCTTCATACTGTTTTACTGTTCATTGACACCCCATTTTTACATCCCATAATATCAAAAAAAAAACACATTCAAATCGTCCGTTCTACGTCGAATACAAGATTGTCGATGCTGTAATACAGCAATCTGTATGTAATGATTGAATTTTTCTCTATTTGCGATGTGCACCAATCTGTATAATAACCAGTAATGTGTCGTATAACAATGAATGGATAATTTTCCCAAGAAAAAAAAAATGAACTACGAGAAAATTGTGTACATAAGAGCAGTTGGATGCTCATTGCCAAGCTGTCCTCACAGATTGAAGGATAATAAAATCTATAAATTCATTTGTAGGAAAATAAATGTTGATTTGCCTTTTTCTAGTACATCTGGTTAAATGTCGAGGACCAATATATCAAGATGTACATAATGCTGATACAGTGATTAATGTGGTGTGGGTTTTAATGGAAATTATGAACGGACATGATTATTCTATTTTCTCCTTGAAAGATAATAGCTATCAATTTTTTTTCTGCTCTTATTTTCAAAAGCATTTCACAGTAAAGGTAAAAATCATGGCTCTCATCACAAAATCAGAATATACCTGCCCCTTAACATCATCTTCTGTGTGGTAATCAATATTTCATGTAAAGTTCAGAAAAAAAAATTGAAAGAAAATAATACACAAAAGTAAAATCAAAAGACTTAGAAAACTAAATCGTTGAAAAGTAAAAACTACACACATGATGATAAAAGAAATACAATATTTACTCATTAAACATTGAGCCAGAGAGAAGAGAGCCAAAAAAAAAAAAAATACTAAAGATGGTATAACAACTGAAAGACAGAAGACAAGGAAACTCCCTAAAATTTGATGTCTTTATTTGATGCCGTTACATTTGGTTTTCTTGTTAAATTTCTATTCAAAACCATTCCATTTGAATAGTCCAACCAAAGTAAAAAAAATTGTTAAAAATATTTCATTTTGATTGCACTGCTGCAATATATCATATAACAATAGCACAAAATTTAACTTCTTCTTATAACTTTATATGCAGCATCTAAAATATCGTATAGTATGTTAACCTATGTTGGTTCCAATCTATTTTACATTATTTTGTTTCAAAACCATGCAAACAAGTAATTTATTAGATAAAAAACAAATAATTTCAACTTGATCCAGATTTTATTATAATTTTTTTTTTTATTCTGTTTCATTTATATTGATTTTATTGAATAATACATAGTACGGTTGTTAATAGATGTACATATGAATAGAGATTGATTTTAAATTAAAGTTTTAAATTACTATTGAAATATAAAAGGCACAGAATGAGAAATAATAAAAATAAAAAGAATCACTAACCCACTAGATTATCATTGTATGGTATATTCTTTTTATTTATCATATGAAAAATAACTATGAAAAATTCTCTGTCGCTTTCACCTACACATTATGGAGCTGGTTTATTTTAAAATCTATAATATTCATAAACACAACATAGGTTTAAATGCTATTTACTAAGTATGCTAAAATACCATACAAATAATATTATAGGTATGAAAACTAATGAATGTTATGTATTATTTATATTTATATGATTTTGATATGGTAACTCAAAACAGCGAAAAGCAAAAATCCAATATGAATTAAATTGATTAAAATTTTACCAAAAAACAAAAATGAAATATCATAAGAATATGACCAATGAGTCTATTGTTCAGTGGAATAAGTAGAGAGTCTTCATAATTTTAATTCTATAATGAAACGATTATGTTTAAATAATAATTATGTTGAATATTAATGAGGAAGAGTTATCACAGATTCTATTATTTGATACTATGTATTATACGGAATAATAATTTTGTGGCTTCTTTAGCTATGGCGTGTTTTCATTACGTTTATATTTTGGTTTTTGTTGTTGATCGGAAACGCCTTTTGGTATCACCGTCTTTAGATGGTGTGCTGCCGTCAATACTAATGATTCACTATTATCTAATAATCATAAACATTGGATTAATTTATTCTTTATTATTTTAAGAATTAATTATTTTTAATTCGATTGATGCGATATTTTATTTATAACTGAATTTTAAATAATGTATTACAGGTTATTGGATTGTCACTGGTTGTTACATCAGTGTATCTATTAATGAGTTCAGCATCATTTTTCCCGGTAGCTAAGACGGAATCAAATTTCCATGTTGGTGCATATTCATTCTTTGTAATTGGTTTAATTACATTGATAATGTCATTCTTGGGATGTTGCGGAGCTATCAAGGAATCACGTGGAATGTTGATTACAGTAAGTGGTATTAACTCACTTTAAAATGCAATCAGTTCAAAATGATTAGTGCATAATTTTTTAATTCTAAACAATTTGGTTTTTTATTTTAGTTCTTCGTCACTTTATTCCTTGTAATTGTCGCAGAAGTAGCTGTTGTTACTTGGGGTATCAAGAATTCCGATCAATTGGATACACTGGTGAAGAATTCAGCCGTTGAAGTAGTACAACAACAATACGGTGTTGATAATGATCGTACCCAAATTTATGATACAATCCAGAGTCACGTAATTTAAATTTTAATTATAATTTAACATGATGAGTTTTACTAATTTAATTTTGTTTACCAATCAACACATAAAAATCATTACAGTTCCAATGTTGTGGTGCTCGTGAACCATTTGATTATGCGCTCAGCAAATACAATAAGGTTGAAGTGAATATTTTGGATTTCTCTATCTCGGCACCACCAATTGAATATGATTTGCCAAAATCATGCTGTGTTACTAATACTACCGAGGAGGCATGTAATAAAGCACGACATGTATTTGTTTCAGCTAAATGGAGCTCAGTAATCAACAAGAAGGTAATTTATCTGAATAGAAATCTTAATGAAATTGACTCTTTCATTAAATAGTCATGTTACATGAATTAATTATCATATTCGTTTAATTATAGGGTTGCATCGACAGTCTCACCGATTTACTCCATCAGCATTCGAGCTGCATTTTGATTGCGGTTGGTGTTATAATACTGTTAGAATTGATTGGATTGATTTTATCACTCTGTCTATATTGTACAGTTAAAAATTCCGACAGATACAAGTCTTAAAGTGTTCCATCGCGCACATAAGATATATTAAAAGTGATCAAAACACAATTTTTTAAGAACTAATAATATCGTTTGAACATTTTTGATTAACGAAAACAAAACAAAAAATGAAGAAACATCTGAATCAACACTTTCATTAACACACATACAGATAATCAAAGAACATTGTGTTTTACTTGTAAATGCAATGCATTATTCTTTATTAATTTTCATTTATTTGGTTGTTACTTGAAATTACAAATTAATGGTCACCATACAAAAAGAAACTAAATGAATTCATTAAATTGTAAGTCGGATCATTATTTTCAATTATGAAAATAAAATGGGAACCTTGAAACTCGTTTATACACAAATATATTGAAATAAATTTATACTTTCATTAAAGAAATCACAATTCACTGAAATTGATAAGAATATTCACAAATGGATGATAGAATGGCATAAGTTTTAAACATTATAAATTGTGTTGATTATAAATTTATATAAATAGCTAATATCAAATGCCAATTAAAATACAATATACAGTTGTTTGATCAAAAGTAAAATAATAGATAAACTTCGAAACGGGTGGTTCATAGGTGAACGCATCTTGATAACGATAGACCCAATAATGTTTAATTTAAATATTATTTTTGTGCCAATTAACTGTAAAGGGTATTCATTGATAGAATTAGCATAGAGAAAAAGGAAAGCTGCATTAATGAAAGTACAATTTATGTTGGTAAACAAATTTTAAACGATTGTGCAAACTTGAAAAGCATAACTAAAATATGATGATAAAATTTAAAACAAATCGCGATAAATAAAGAAAGAAAATTAAGTATTCTCTATATGGAAATAATTACATTTAAAAATAATAATAAATAATCTTTGTTGAATGTCTCACTGTAAATGGTCTAGCCAAGTAAATGATGTGTAATATAATTATATTATTTATTTAATGTAGAAATGCATACAAGTTATTACAAATTAATTGAAACGATATATAAATCAACCATTTAACTACACTGTTAACTGTGAATCTTTGATTGTATCAAATTGTTAATGGTTCAATCCGATTGATAAGCATCGTTGATTTCATTTTGATGAAAAACAGAATTATATTTAATTATAAATTTGTATAATGATTTAATATGTTTACTTATCAATTATATATTAATACTACCGAATGAATGCTCATTTTAAAATTGAAACGCATAAAAACACGATACAAGAAAAAGTAACTCATGTAAACCTAAACTGTACTGATGGTAAAAACAAGAATGAAATGAATGATGATTATTACTATACACCCAATATATATTTTTCTTACGTATTCGTTAAACGTAATATTTATAATTAATATGTATTTACATATACTAATATGTTACCAAAGTGTTAATAATTAATTAATTTAATTAATTGCATTTAATGTAAAACAAAAATAAAGAAAGAATTAAAGTAAAATCTAGTTTAGTGATTACACTAAACTGAATTTATTGCCATTATAAAATAACTGATTAACTTTAACTAATTATTAATCTAGAATTGTATTATAATTTTTAATTTATCCTCTCCATTTATTAATTGCTTATTGATTTGTTTTTCTTAAGGATATTTGCAAAGATTTACAAAACACGAAAAGTATGAATATAAATAGAAATTATATTGTATTTGTAATTTGAAACGAATTGTTAAAATACTCAAATAATTTTAGATTGAATTTAATAATAAAAATTATTTTGAGAGTAATGGTAGTTGATTGCTATTTAAAATAAATGAAAAAAAAAAAACAAATATAAAAGCACTCGCTAAAACGAATGATAAGAAATTAAGATTATTTATTAACATAAAACAAGATATTGAATTCATAAAAACTAAAGAGAAACTTGTAGGAAATTAGGATTTTATTCGCCCAATTGAAAAGAAAATGTACAATGACAGAATGATAAATTTCAAACTAAAATTTGGAATTATTGGTTGTTTAGAGATCGATACGGTTTTTATTGGTGGGCATAAATTTATTTAGCAGTTCAACATCAAAATACCATACAGTAATATTATCAATTTAAATGTAGTAATGTTAAAATTTAAGGCCAAAAATAAAAAATACTTAACAGTGTTTCGATTTTACCAGGTTTATAGAAAAATGAAATTAAGTAATAAATACAAAAAATTAATTAAACAGAAGTAACTAAGTGAAACATAAAAATTAAAATTAAAACTTAAAACAAAAAAACTAATAATGAAAACAACTAAATCATTAAATATTAAAATGTTTTGTGCATGTTCTACGTAAAATGATGAATAATTACATTTAAAAAAAAATCATATTTTAATTGGTGAGTATATTAGATACTCTGAATATTTATTTTCTTTGGATTAGAATTTGAGATAAAGAGATAAACCATAAAAGATTAATATACATAAATTTTAAATTGTAATGAGTCATATGCATATTGTAAATTTTATGATTAAGGGATATTCATAGATGTTGAAATGATTGTAACTACATTAATAATATTGTTCGCCCCCTCAGCAACAGTTGATAAGATTGCCGATTTTTTATCGTTCACAAAAATTATTGGTTTAAACCGTTTTTAACAAAAGAAAGAAATGAATTCAGAGCATGAAACGTGACACTGTCACCATTTATTGAATAATTTTATTGAGCTGATTTTCATTTAAAATTAATTAACGCATACATTAACAGTTCTTCCTGCTTATGTACATAAATATACATAAGATATTGTATATGTAAATGTTGAATTCCTTCAGATAGCTAAATATTGCTGTTTCTGAATGTCACATATTCACATTATAATTCATTTAAAGTATAAAATTGGCAATTTTATTGATTGAATAGTTTGTTTTATTTTATATTTTAATGAACAAAAAAGAACCTTTGTTTTCTTCATTGGACGACAAGAAAAACAAAAATGATTCTTAAATCAACGAAGTTTTTTAAATTCTCTATTTTTGGTAATTATGTACAATTTAAATTAAGTTTATACTGTAATGTATTTGCTCTCTAACAAAGCCAAATATTAAGCCGAATATTTATAAACTCCATCCAGTAATTCATATCGGACTGCATCTAATTACACATTTTTTTTTTATAAAAATTGTAATGGATTATGAAGAAATTGGTAAATTTTCGTTTTGTTCAAAACTCTCTTAGTGGTAACTTAAAATTTAATTATGGATTAGTTGATAACTTAAAAGAAATTGTGTGTAATTATGAATTTTGTGCCAAAACTAATTACATTTGTTTTTTTAACTAATTTTATTTATATAATTTTATTAACTATTTATTTATAATTATTTGTTTAGAGCAATTTTTAACTAACTAGTTTCCTAATAAGTTTTTAACATAACAGTTATTTATTAAACTCTTAATTATACTTTAATGTTTAACATGAAATGAAAAAAAAAAACATTAGCAACGATCTAAACGAACAAATTTATTAAAAAGGATGGGGTAAAGTTTTAATTTCTTATTCCTGTAAGAAAATATTCTTTTAATTAAAAGACATAGTTTTGTGTTTTATGTTATGTTAACTTATCAATTTTTTTTTGTCACATTTTTATTTTTTATTTCTTATAAAGCAATTTCAAATAAATATATTATAATTGTTTTTTTTGAATGCGAAATATTCGCTGTAATCATTTTTTTTTCTGTTTTGTTTCCGTATTTTTATAATTAATGAGTTGATAAATGTATGTAAACTAATGTTAATTTAGTTTATGTATCGTTTTAAATGATATTTTTTGCTGAATAAATCCTTAATCAGTGTAAAACTTAAAAAAAAAAACTAACGATAATTGAATTCAATTATGTTTATCACAACCCCGCAGCCATAGATTTAGCAGTGGTGCATGTTAACGAAGTTGTTCTTATCCTTTAAGATTGGTCCCCACACATCGACGGGTTTTTTACTGCTGTTATTTGACTGGCTCATTTTATTGGTGTATGAGGTGTCTTGACGTTTTTGGTAATTCGTTGTTGGTTTATAGGTGGTTGATGAGGCACCCTTTGTTCCGAAATTGTCGAGCATTTTGTCTATTTGTTTTGATTTGTTTATGTGTACGTAGAATATAATAATTAATATAGAAATGTTCCAAATTTCTCTCTATTAATTTCGTATGTGTTGAATATTAAATTTGCCAATTGAATTTCAGTTTTATGTGAATATCAATTTAACTGTATGTTCAAGGTACGTATTGTATCTGAGTTAAAACCTGAAGTTCTAAATGATTTGCAGAGTTACCAGTACGCGAACCCTTTTTTAAGCAGAGATGTTTACTCAATCTGGAATGGTCACAAGAATAAAATCCATAATTAGTTTAAAAATTTCTCACAGTTTAAATAACTAGTTTTCATTGAGTCCGCCATTAAACGAAACCACTTTTCACAATTAATATAATATAAAACAAATTCAATTTACCTTAACTTTTGCTTTTGAAAGCGAATGAATAACATTGACACCAAAGTACCACTTTTCCGGACAATGTGAAAATTTTAATGGTTTTTAACAGAGACTTTTCAGTATCCAAAATTAAAACTTTAAAGTTTCTTTAAATTTGATTTAAATCACTAACTCCAATTTAATGTTTGCCAATTGATTGTTGGTTGTGGAATGATTGACTTTCTGATATCGGATCCAGCTTTTATAGTCCTCAATACGTACATACCATACAGAAAATGATGTTATAACGTATTCTTTGCTACAGCCAATTACCTCAGATCACAGGTGAAACAAAATCTTTTACGTAGTTCAGATCTGTTACCAGTTTAAACAGAATGGGGAGGTGATTCCAATATTCATGAATATGAATATAAATGGATTATACAAATGAGATTCATAAAATACCAGTTAATTTGAATACTAACCAGCTGGCGGTTCCCTGGCCTAATGACGACATCATATTAACTTTGTATCTATGTTGGAGATCCATACAAGCCACCACACGAAGATCATTTTCTCATTTCATCGAAGGAAACTTAGAATGACCTTTGTTTAAAGGATTTCTGAATTTGCAAGAAATCATTGACTGTAGAAAATTTTCCATTCCCAATTCGGGGTCATATAATGTCATTTAACAGACAATTCTCTACCTGACGATAAGTTTATAATTGTTGCATCAGAAAATTTACCAGTTGAATATGAAAAAAAAACGTGCCTTTTCTTATAACACCAATCGTATATAAATTCCGTATGCAAATTTTTCATTTGTGAATATAGAAAACCGGAATATTTATTTTCCATTAAAAATTAAATAATAAATTTAATAAAAATTTATTAGGTAAATCCAAAGAACTATATACGATCTAACATTATCAATTATTTTATATTTATGATATTTACAATAATAATTACTAGTCCTTAATAAATTGTGCCATTGGATCTTCTTCCCGTTGTCGCTTCCGATAGAATTCATCAATATCTTCTTCGGTGGGTGCCTTCACATCATACATACTGTTGTATTTCTTTTTCTTTCCCGGCACGCTACTGCTATCGTCATCGATGATTGCTTTCGCAGATCGCTAAAATGGAAATAACCGAAAAATAAAACATAAAACGATTGAAAGAAAAAGAATTGTAACTCTTTTGGTGTCATTGAAATGATGTCGTTTCAATAGGATCACGTTCCTATCATATGGTTGAAAAACAACTAATTTGCATCTCATTTACCATACTTAAATCGAATTCAATAATGAACAACATAATCGTTAAATTTATAGCTATCGAACCGGCATGATGAGATCATTAATAATGCACATTTTAAGTTGCCAAATATACAAAAGTTGTTTATAGACAAGGAAGATCAACAATATTGCGTGTGGGGCGTCACGTTCATTTAGTGTGCCTTATTTTCACCGTAATATTATTCAAAATTGTTTGGTAAAAACCAAAAAGAGAAACAAATTTTGGTAGTTTAGCTTACGTGCGACAGTGGATTCCCCTAGACTTATCAATTTGAATGCGCATTAAGAGTAAATTGGATAAACAACTAGAACTAATATTTGAGTCAAAACAAGATCAACGTCAATCTGACTCACCTTTACATCTTTTCTTCTTTCATCCAGTTTAGACTTTTTCTTCTTCTCATTCGATTTACTATCATCTGATGATGATGATGAATCAGAATCGTCACTACTATCACTATCAGAACTACTACTGCTACTGCTACTATCACTGCTATCGTCACTGTCACTGCTACTTGAACTAGAAGAACTACTGCTACTACTACTACTTCTTGAAGACTTCTTTGAACCCTTTGAGGCATCCGCTTCAATAGTTTTTTCTATAGCAACAGCAACATTTGACTCCGGTTCATGAAGATCTTGAGGCAGTTGAACCGTTGATGTTTTGTGTTGCATTGAACCAACACAATATGAATTCTAAAAGAGCTCGATGTTAGTTATTTTAATTATCATTGCTTTATTGCAGTTTACCTTGATAGTTGAATGACAGCATTTGTAACCCCATTGGCCATCGACCCAGTATGAACCCCACACTGTTGTGTGATTATTAATTTTAATATCTTCTTCATATTTACTGCGAATCGTTTGTTTTTCCTGTCCTTTGATAATTTTACCACTTTGACTATATTCAACATATTCCTCTGTTTGTGCCAACAACAGAGCCTTCGGAGGAACTTGTAAATGTTCTTCGCCACCATATCTATTCAGTATTGAATGCTTTGTCTAAAAATAAAATTTATAAATACGAATACAGATCAACCGTGAAAAGAGATATACTTCTGATTTCAGCTCATCTTTCTTCGCATCGTATTGTTTCTGCAACAATTCTAATTTGGTTGGCTCAGCCATTAAATTAACGTCCACACCTTTGTGATGCGCTTCCCAAGCAAACATTTGAGCCTTTGAATGACTTTGTGTATCACCAGTAAAACGGACAAAATTTTCGCCAGCAAACTCAGTTCTAAAATTATAAATTATTAATTAGAATTCCAGACAACGCAGGTTTGAAGGGATCTTACTCCGATGGATTTTTAGTTGGATTTGGATTATCTCGCATAGAACGCGTTTTAGGATCATAGTAAGCTGAATTCGGATCTAAATTCCTCAAGTACTTAGCAGTATCTTCACGAATACGTAAATTACGAACAGTAATCCGTTGTTTAGAGTCTACTTTCGTTCCCGGCATGTCAACTTCATCGACATACTTGTCTTCATCTGCATCCTCCTCCTCTTCTTCATCCGATACTTCACCTAAAACAGTAATAGAAGATTTTAATAGATTGACTAGATTTATATGACTACCGTGATCTTACTATTCTTCAGTTTTTCAGCCTTCAACTGCTGTTTTGCCAACTCGATCTTTTGATACTTTTCAATAATTTCTTTATGGTTGGATGGATCATAACCATTCCATCGGTCTCGTTTACTATCATAATCTATGTCTGACTTTTTATTTGGGTCTACAAATTCATCATGCGCAACTATAGTTTCAGAAAATTTGGCACCTATTTTCCTTGGCCGTTCGAGACAATCCTTTTTCTTGTGGGTCATTGCACCACAATTTTCGCAAGCGCCTAAAATGATATTTCACTTAATATGAAAATTATGATTTATATAAATCGATATATACCTTTTCGAAACTTTGTGATGGTCACTTGTGTGTTGATACCTTTACGCTGGCTGGACTCTAGCACTGTGCTTAGATTCTCATGCTGTGGCCGCTGATGTTTCAAGGTGGGTCCACTCGACCCATAGTACCAAGGCGCATTCGATATATATTGTGGAATATGAGGATTAATGTCCCGACCTTCCTCGTCCACAGCAGCTGGAGCTGTACCGGCCTTTCTTGCTTCTTCCAACTCCTTGGCTTTGCGCCAATCCTCGCGCGACTTCTTTTTCGGTTCTTCTTCATCTTCGTCTACGGGCTCATTAGTTTTCGCAATTAGTTGCGATATTGGAACCCTAGGTGCTGAAGACATGCTAATATCACCGCGTATAACTTACAACTAATTATTGATTTAATTACACCAATTTCTAAGAAATTTTCGAAACGTTTATGCGTTTGTTTACGTCTTTTGCATTCCACACAGGTCTGCTTTATCGACACTTTATAGTTGGCTGCACTGACAATAAACTGAGCCGAAGACGGTTACCGTCCGACAGATTAAATCGTCCGACGTTTGTGTTCGATTCGAAGTTACCGGGTTCATTGAATTAGATGTAGTTTTCTGATCCTGACCGCATAATCGGGCGAATTCTGTGGTCTTTCCCATTTTGTTTCAATCCCATGTAAATTAACTCTATCTTAATGGCACTCTGGCTCTCCTGCACACCAAATTCCATTCCCAAATGGCTAATTCAAAAGAATTAATTTCAACGGAAAATCAACGAATTAATACGTTGGATGCATGGTATAAAAATTAATAAGATTGGCAGATAGTGGACACTTAATAAGATAATGTAATTCAAGCAAAATAACTTCATCTTCTATGGATATTACACTTCAAATATCACGTTATTCGCATGTAATACAGATATGTAAATATATACCACTTAAAACTTATCCACAAATAATTACGTTAAGTAGCGAATGTTTAACAGATAATGCATATTTCATATTCTAAACCATTAAGATATACTTCTAGAATTTTATGTTCCGTGATTACACAGCAGCTAATAATCTATTAATGATTTTGGTTTAAAAGTATCGTGGGAACCGTTTAAAAAGAAAACTATTTTGTCATGCGCATTAACCCACCCCAAAACACAAATAATCAAAACAATTTGTTCTAAGAAGTAATCGGAATTAACTGTTCCCCGAGCACAGTAATATTCTCATGATTCTGTTGTAAAAGAATTTTAAAAATCGAATTAAATGAGCAATGGATAATTTACAGCCAGTAGTGCAACAGGAACTTAGCTCCAAACTCCGGAAGTGGAAAAGCGATAGTTTCGAACAAGATTCGTCANTTTGTTCTAAGAAGTAATCGGAATTAACTGTTCCCCGAGCACAGTAATATTCTCATGATTCTGTTGTAAAAGAATTTTAAAAATCGAATTAAATGAGCAATGGATAATTTACAGCCAGTAGTGCAACAGGAACTTAGCTCCAAACTCCGGAAGTGGAAAAGCGATAGTTTCGAACAAGATTCGTCATCAAATCCATTAGAAGATGAGGCCACACTTAATTATTACAAGGATCAATGTCGTAACTTTGAAGAAATTATTGTGAAGAAGGAATCACTCATTGATATCTTAGAAAAGGAACAGTGCTGCATGAAGAAAGAAAATAAAATTGTAAATTTCCACAGTATAACTTGATGCTGATACTCATCTATTTTCTAAACTTCAATATGTTTTCAGCTGAAAGAAGAATTGGATAAACAGAAAAAGGATAAAGATTCGGCAGTAATGAAATACGCATCTGTGGAACGGAAACTGATTGAAAAATCAAATAAACTTGAAGCTGCCCTCTCTAAATTGGAGAAACAGAAGAAGGAATTAGACTCGCATGTAGCTAGAATAAGGAATTTAGAAACAGAAAAGTCTCAACTTCAAAATCTCGTTGATCAGAAGGTATGAATGGTTGCGTATTATGCATACTTCCTGTTGAATATATTTGCTCTTCCCACACAGATAATAAATATCAAGAAAATCCAAAACGACATTGATCGATTAAAGGAAGACTTCACGAACATAGAAACTAAAAATAAGTGGAATGTCACCAAACTGAAACAGGAAATGGAATCAAGAGCGGTATTCAACTGACTTTTTTTTATTAGTGTAAACTCCCATGAACTCTATTCGATTTCAGGCATTAGATACTGAAGCAGATAAACTAAAAAGGGACAATAAACAATTGATAGAGAAAATAGACCAACTCACAGCTAAAATGAAAGAAGAACACAAGGATGATTCAATTGCAGGTATGTCACAAATACGAAGAAGCAATATCAAATCACTTTCTTATTGAATTACTTTGCCCACAGATCCAGTCACAACCCAAGAATATAAGGAATTGGAAGCGAAATTCATTATACTTCAATACGACGATAAATCGAAGTCAGCAAAAATATCGACATTAGAAAACGAAGTCAGTGAATTGCAGCAAAGTTTGTTGAAGACAGAGAATGAACTGCAAGAATTACGTTCAACTGTAAGTTAAAGAAATCAATTTATTCATCTTTTTTAACGACAGTCCAAAAATTTTTAAGATTAATGATGCAGAAGAGAAATATACAGCAGAAATTACCAAACTAAATCAACAAATCGATGAATTCACAGAAGTTGAACAGAAAAAGAAACCAATTGATGCTGCAGTTGATCCAATTGAGGAATTATAGTGAGTTTTTTTAACTAGACTTTTATATGAAAATATTCAACATAATAATGTGCTATTTGATATAACTCAGCTACTATGAAGAAGACATCGATAAATTCAAGTTGCAACTAGCAGATGCATTAAATACGAATTCAGAAATGACATCACAGTTCACTGACTTGCAAAATCGTTTAGCTATGAAGACAAATATGGTAACTTAATATGCTAACTTTTTTCAAATACAATTGTTCTGAAGGTAAATATTTTATGAATTCCAGTTGACCTCATTTGAGCTAGACATCGATTGCTTGAAGAATAAACTTAGCGAAGTGACTGCACGAAATAAGGAACTTGAATCGAATAAAACGGAAATGGATGCTGTGCGAAAGCAAGAACTTGATGCCGTCTTAAAAGTTTGTCAAAAGTACATAAAACTTTATGAAACCATTGCGAATAAGCATGCTGATGCCACGGGTGATTTGCAAGCACTCCAAAAGAAACATGAAACAACTGTAAAGGTAAGAGAACAAATACAAAAGTGAAATTGGTTTATGACACTTTTCAGTTTCGTGTTATGTACTTAGGAATTGAAGCGTAAAATCGATGAATTGAAACGGAGGGCGGAAACCAAAATGAGTGAAAATTGCAATTTAAGTCGACTGGTAGAGGAGGAAGATGATGGGGTAAGTAATGATCTATTTTCAAAGCCTCAACCGCCAAAATAGATTTCAAATACGCATTGTTATTTTCCAGAACCTGTTGACACCGTCAAAAAAGGATCTGATAGCACGAATTATTAAGTTGCAAACATTCGCTGCAGAACAAACAGACAAAATTAATTTTCTGGAGAATCACGCCGTTTCATTGATGTATGAAATACAAAAGTTGAATAAGAAACAATACACATCATTTTACTAAATATATAATATCGACAACTAATAATTTACACTAACTGACGTGCTATTTTTTTTCTGAACGTGTAAAAGAAAAAAATGATTACCAAACAAGAATAAAATTGTATACATTGTATAGTTTATAAACATAACACAGATAGACAATATACATATGGCCACCCACTAATGATTTATCAAAAAATTTTCGCTTTACGCTTTAGAAAGACCGAACGGTTCTACCAAGTTTTAAAAACGCGTACATCTCAATAATAGTCGAGTTAGTTCTCCTTCAGTTCCTTAATTTGTTCATCTGGACATGCCATCTGGTAAAGGAATTGAATCAAAGTCCTTGTTGGTCGCCCAGTCATGCGATCCTTCATCAAATACGGGATCACATCAGTCTTTGTTAGCATGCCGACACCATGGATATCTAAATGGATCCAATCGACGCATGGCACAAATTCTTTTAAGAAAGCAGCCTGTAAACACGGTTCTCCGAAACCACGTCCCTTATTGCTGATATCTACATTCGTGTAATCAGTTATCTTCTTTGTGTAGTACTTCCACAATGGCAATCTCCACACTCGGTCACCGGTCAATGCACCAGCCTTATGCATTTGTTTCCATATAAAATGTGAATTTGAAAATGCACCGGCTGCACCACCACCTAGCGCATTTCTGACACCATCTACAAAATCAAGGCAATTTTTTGTTTTAAATATATTCTGTTAGCAATTAAGATTTTAATATTTACAGCTTAGTGTTGCAACGTCAACAACTAGTTTTGGCTTAAATGTGGTTTGCGCATAGATCAACGAGTCTGCCATAATCAAGACTCCAGCTTTATCAGTATCGTGTACAGCAATGGTTTTTCCGTTCAGTGTGGTAATCACATCACCCGGTTTGAACGCCATACCAGATGGCATATTCTCACAGAGTGGAATAACGGCCGTTACATTGATGGGCAATGACAAGGCAGAAGCCGCACGCATAGTGGCCACGACAACTGCTGCTCCAGCCATTGCGGCTCTATATTCATCCATGCCACAGCATTTCTTTAGACAAAGGCCACCACTATGATTAATCGATATTAAAATATATAGCAGGACATTAATATGAAATAACTTACCTGTTGAATGTAATTCCCTTGCCTAGCAAGAGAATCGGTTTGTCCTCAGCCTGTCCACCACAATAACTTAGCTCAAGAAAAATTGGAGGCTCACAAGAGCTTCTGGCAACAGCCAAGAATGAAGTCATGTTCTGAGATTCAATCCAATCCATGTTACGGACTTCTACGTTCACACCGCATGGACATAGAGCATCAACAGCTGCCTAAAACAGTAATTTAATTATTTTTATGTAAACCCAAATAGAAAATTCGTTATATACCTGAGCAAAGTTAGTTGGTGTCATTTGATTAGCAGGCGTATCACTCAAACGTCTGGCCAAATTCTGTGCCTCCGCTTTGAACAAACCTCGAGTCCATGCGTCGACATCTGGTGATTCATACAATTCCAATTTTGGAATCAATTCTCGGTCCTGTTTTCTTTTATTATCCTGATAACGCCAGATACCGAGTGCACTTCCTTCCGCAGCCTGTTCTGCATATTCCATTGGATCAACATGGATGTGGGTACAGCCCTGTTTCATTAGTTTGCACGCTCCAACGGCAGCGGCAACTCTGGCATTTTCCATACCCTCATCGATTGCCTCCAATTCACTGTAACCAATACCTTCTTTACCAAGCCCAACAACCGCTACTGAACGAAATTCCGGGTCCAAATTGTTGAACACTTTTCCCTTCCCAAGTCGACCGGACATATTGGCTCTGTGACATAAACAATATTTATTAGAATTTAAAATTTTCACCAATGACATTTATCATATTATTTACTCTTTCACCAATTCCAGCAACTTTCCTTGGACCCGTTCATCGAATCGTTCACCGGATGTAGTGAACTTGGGGTCATCTGATGCTAATTCTTTTTCATAAATGCCGATTACTAATCCTTTCTAAAAACGAACCATCACTTATTAATTAATTCACATTCTTGTTTCAAATTAATTCTTCCACAATGATCTAGAACAGGACGATACTCACCGATATTTTACATTCATCATTGGCATTTGAATATTTGCGTGAAATTTTCTGGAGTCTTGGTGCCAAATTTAAAACAACACGAGTAGTATTTCTTAACATTAGCAATGCAGACATGATGATAATTAATGTTTAAAAATTTTAAGAACCGAAAATGTTTTAGTTAAATAAAAATTGCAATTGCTTTAGAAAAAAAATTAAAGAATAAAAAAGAAACGACTCAACAAGACTGATTAATCGAAATAAAATTTTAAAAATATTTTGTTTTTATGCATGCCTACTCATGCTATCTGAACGAGAGTTCGGCAATGAAACAAATATAATTTTGTATACAGACAGTTGTGTACTAAGATTGGAATATTAATTTAATTTAATTATTTTAGCGACAGTAAAAAAATTTCATAGACTTTTTGATCTAAATTCACTGCACTGAATTGTACAGTAATGATAAAAAATATTCAATTCAACATCACTTTTCGTTAGATTTATGATCCACTTTATGTTGTAATATCGCCTGAATTCAATGGAAACAAAAGACTATCACAAAATGGAATCGTTGAAATCGAAAGTATCCTCAATTAAAATCACCGCACTACAATATCACATTAATTATTTACAATCAATTTCACTTTCAATGAATTTTTAAGGAGATCGTCTTCAGTTGATTGTTCCCTATAAAATCACTGATATTTCCTGAATTTTCAACAGTCAGTATACCGTTATTCAACAGCAAGTGACTATAAATTCACTAAAATACTTATCAGATTAAATTACAATAAAATTAATTTAAAATAAATGTGGTTGCTAAAAGTAATTCTAATTTATTGTGTATTCACAAATTGTGCCGTTAAATTTTCACAGGCTAATGATTTCCCATCGTTATTAGTAGCCAATGCAACTCTTGGTAAATTAATAATCTGAATTTTAATTAATGATATTAGTCTAAGATAGCTAAATTAATAAATCATTCATAATAGGCGTTTTATTGGATCGCGAATACTTAAATATCAAGTATGACAGAGTATTGGAACAAGTACAAACTATCATTGCCAAGGTGATTAAGGATGATATGAGAGATGGTGGTATTCGTATTAAATATTATGCTTGGACGGATATTAACTTTGATAAGGGTATGACAGAGACCAATCAATTTCATTATGTACAACTCATTGCATCAACTGATAATTTATTCATTTTTGCATAGATTTCACCGCAATTGTGGTAGTTACGGATTGTGCAAGAACATGGCAAACATATAAAAAGGCCCAAGAAAATACTTTATTATTAATTGCATTAACTGATTCCGATTGTCCACGGATAGCATCTGATGATGGTATAATGGTCTGTAAAGAATTTATTAATCACTGAACATGACCGTATTCTTATCGATTTGTTAATTATTTTAGATCCCATTATTCAATAAAGGTGATGAGGTACCACAAATTATTTATGATATTCGTTCATCAAAGGGTTTTAATTGGAAATCAGCCATAATGTTATACGACAAGGATTACTGTAAAGAAACTGTATATTGGATATATCGGGGTTGTTTTACTAAATTGTTTATCGTCCACAGCTCAGGATACTATCAGTCGAGTGGCTTTGGCTCTATCGTATGCCGCCAGTATGTCGGTTTCGATGTTTCAAGTGGAAAATGCCCAAGAGGAGATGGCACAGATAGCCAATGTCCGTGCAACACTTCGTCATATTGCCAGAAATAATCTTGGTATTCAATGGTCACTTTATATATCATTCCTATATTCTGGTAACCTTTCATGCTGTTCGATATTTCAGGTCACAATTTAATTGTGTTATCAGCGAACCCATATCAAATAATTGATGTGGCTAAACAAGAAGATATGATGGACACATTCAATCAATGGTTTTTCATTATATCCAATTCGAAAGGTGAAACCGATAATTACAATCATACTAAAATGGAAATAATGTTACGAGAAGGAAGTAATGTTGCATTTGCTGTTAATAAAACACATGAAAATATATGTGGGGTAATGAAAATCATATTACATGAGTCATTCCGATGACTACATCGCATTAAAAAACATGTAACTTTCGTTTCAAATATTTTTAGATTCTTGTCGATTGTTTCTTTGGGAAAACTTTTAAAGGATTTGTAAACGCCTTGTCACAAGTAATCCGTGAAGAAAAATTGGTATACGGCAGTATATCAGACGAAGAATGGGAAGCCGTAAGATTAACGAAAAAGGAAAAACTTGTAAAAATGTTGGCGTCTATAAAACAATATTTGTTGGATAGCACTGAATGTGCAAATTGTTCAATGTGGACTTTTATGGGGGCTGATACATGGGGATTTCATAGGCAAGGAAATGATGAAAATATAAATGAATGTAAGGCATTGTATGTTGTTGCAAAAGCGAAAAAAAAAATAATGTTCAAATCTTCATTTAACGTTCCGCTAGATACTGCAAAGAACACAGAAAGAGCCGACATATTTCCAGTGGGATTTTGGGAGATTACAAATGGATTGACTCTACAGATGCCTATATTTCCCAACGTTGAATACGCATTCAGTCTCAAAAGAATGTTAATCTCTACGATTCACGTAATTTTATAATAGTATATCCAGTGTAATGTAGTCTAATTTGTATTTTATATTCAATTGATTAGAATCCTCCATGGCAGATAATAAATTACAATGAAAGTGGGGAGGTAGCAAGCTACTCGGGTTTAGTGTTGGACATGGTCAATGAGTTGGCAAAGAAATTAAATTTCACGTGAGTTATGATGGCACAGATTTTATGTAAATAATAAATTTGATTGTATTTATTTATGAAAATACAATTTAGATATGAAATATTCATATCGGCTAGCAGCCAACCAATGTCAGCCTCATCTAATGCTATTGCATCAGCATCTTCTTTTAATTACAAGGATAGTCTAATGAATAATAGCATTTATCTACATAAATCCGTAAGTCAAATAGAGTTTTCCATACGTAATTGTAAAAACATATCAATTTCACATTCACAGATAAACGACTTTTTTCATAATCCAACAGTTGCCATTCCGGATGACATTCTTGATTTAACTATTAAGAATAAGGTAATTGACAATTTAAATTAGTTGATATAAATTTTAAAAGCTTCTTATATTTGTTTATTAAAAAGGTACTTATATCAGCTATTGGTTCTGCCGTTCAATCACGGTATAAAGACCGTATTAAATATACCGTTCCTATTAGTCTCCAGCCGTACAGCTACTTAACCACTCGCCCACACGAAATCAGTCGACTGTTTCTATTTGCCTCGCCATTCTCTTGGGATGTAAGCGACCTTTTATAATTAAATTCATAGATTCACCATCAACTAATTACATACTTTCTAGACATGGATTTGTTTAATTGCTCTGCTGATTATAATTGGTCCATTACTTTATTTGATGAATTGGTATTGCCCCTTTTATGATCATATTCATTTAACGAAACGCGGAGGATTATTTAAAATTTCAAATTGCTTTTGGTATATTTATGGCGCTCTTTTGCAACAAGGCGGTATGTACTTACCTCGGTCGGATAGTGGACGACTTATTATAGGCACTTGGTGGTTGGTGGTGCTTGTTATCGTCACCACTTACTGCGGCAATTTAGTTGCATATTTAACATTTCCAAAAATGGAAACTCCTATCAAAAACATTGCTCAATTGACCAGCCATAAAGAGTTTTTATCGTGGGGGATGCACAATGAATCACTGCTGAAAGAACATTTGCTTGTATAATTTTATTAATCCAATACGACCTACTCTTTAAATTTGAATTTCTTTTAGCTTGAAAGTGAAAATTATTACTACAACGTATTAATTCAAAACTCTTTGTTTCACACCAATGATTCAAAGTACATTCAAGTAATCGACAATATAAAGAAAGGGAGACACGTCTATTTGGATTGGAAAATCAATTTAAATTATATGATGAAATCAGAATTCATGGATACTGATATCTGTGATTTGATGATATGTAAGTATAGAGAACTGAAATTGATTGAGTCACTATTTAAATAAGAATTATTTTTTGCAGCCAATGAAGAGTTCTTAGAAGAACAAGTTGCCCTAATAATGCCAATAAACAGTCCTTACTACAAGATTATTAATAAGGAAATAACTCGAATGCATCAAATGGGATTCATTGAGAAATGGTTACAAAAGTATCTGCCAAAGAAGGATAAATGTTCAAAGAACAAACAGCTAGAAATCACTAATCATACCGTTAATCTAAATGATATGCAAGGATGCTTTATGGTTCTTCTGCTCGGTGAGCATTTAATTAGTTTAGTAATTCAAAATTCACAAATTAATTAATTGCTTCTTGTAGGTATGTCTGTAAGTATGGCCCTTATTTTAATTGAGTGTATCTGGCGCAAATATTTGTCTCGAGCCAACATGATAAAGAAATTCCAGGATTAAATTAAATTATGCTGTATTTGACTTACATAATTATCATTGTTTATTATTACCAAATATAATTAACAAATACCTAAAACAAAGTCTCTTCGTGTCTAATATATTCACCGATATCAGCTTGATGGAAGCAAACTGTTGACAATGGATCTGCTAATTTACATTCGGCTGTTGACCTAGCGGCAACACCAAACCCTAAAGGTAAATCATTCATTGAATACACTACAACACCTTGATATTTTGGTGTGTTTTCTGTAATTCTTCCCAATCCTGACTTTGGTACATGATTCCCATACAAAAACTGTTGTTCACTGGATGCCTTTACCCAGATTTTATACTGAGCATACGGTGCCAAATAATGTAGAGCAGTTATATGAAGTTTAAACTTATTGGACTTTGAGAATTTACCGAAACACGTTCCTACACACACCAATTGTTCGGGACTCAAGTTTTCTGATAGTTTCAATATCTTTTCTGACACATAATAGACCCTGTCTCTATGTTCTCTAAAACAATATGTTCCATCTGCTCGATCTATCAGGTGCTTCACATTGGATCCAATACTAAAAGAAAGCCAGGTTCAATCAAAAGTTTCTCAAAAATCAATTCAATGCGGTTTACTCACTATTTAGATAGTTTCTCGAAGAATATCTTCGTACGTTCTTCATTTAGTTTCTTCATTATTACGGTCTAGTGTTTGTAACTTATTTTATTAACAGTTATTATGGGTTTCAAGACAAGTTGAAGGAATTATTAAAAACACGTGTGATTGTTATTATTTCTGTTGAACGCTTTCAGCAGCATTCATCGCTTAATTTTCAGCTTTCTATTGAGCGTTGTGGTGGTATCAATGAGGATTTGTTTTCCATTTAACAGGTAGAGTTTGAATAAAATTATCGTTCTATTGCGCCCAATTCAACACAACTAAAATCAATATTTGTTTTTTAATTAATTGTCCTTAATGTTGCAACAATTTATTTATTATATTCATATCAACCAACTTGATAAATCGGTAAATCTGCAAATTATAGATTCGGCAACAGTGTCGTACCTCATGATACAAGGTCGTATCTCACTTTAAGTCAATCAGCTGCTGTTTGTAAACAATGTTGTAGTTAATTTTCAAAATAAAGAAAGGATGTACATAATACATAATTACCAATATTATCGTTTTTCCCTTTTACATATTAAAGTAAAGATAATTTCATTCTCTGCATGTT